>JAODAL010002998.1:0-107500 GCA_025379985.1 Phyllomedusa bahiana
GAATACCTTTGCCTCCACACATACAAACACAAATTGACAGTAGAATGAAAATTCCCTAGACTTCACGAAGTACGTGTCATTAGCCACCATAGATTTACCTCCGTATTAAGGTAAAGGGGATTAATCTTAAGCAAAGTCAGTCCTACAGGACGTGTTGGAACATACCAACTGTGGAGGGGGAGCTTAGGGCATCGGCTGCTTGTACCTTTTGATTCGTGGAGTCTCTCACTACATACAACTGAAAACATAGTGTGACTGAATTTACCTGTTACTTCATGTGGCTGGTTATGCGATGTTCGTGATACAGGACTGCAGTATATTAAATAAATTATGATTTTTATTTTGTTCAACAATAAATCTGAAAACTTGTTGCAAAGAAAGACAACCCCTGAAAATAAGGCCTAGTGCATTTCTCTAGGAGCAAAAAAAAATAATATAAGGCACATGACACTGGGATACATGGTAGGTAGGAATGCTACAAGTGAGTAGAGTAAGAGTTTTGTGTGAAAAATTGTGCAGAGACAGTTGTGGTCGGGGGAAGTCCTTAATGATGATGTAGATGGAAGTGAACAATGGAGAAAGACATCACCTGGGATCACTTTAATCTATCACAAATGTTCCACTGTATACCGGTAATATAGTACTTAGGTGTAATTGACAACGCTAGGCCAACCACATATGGCGCCACTTCATCGCGGCAGAAGGAATGCAAGGAGTGGCCAAACTGTCCATTGGAGGGGCTTTATTTTCCTTAATTGTCTAGAACCAGAATACCTTGTCCTATCTTGGTGTTTGCTAACCTATAGTGTGTTTTTCAGTCCTGTGTGTTGGTGATGTGTGGTGACATTGGTGGTATAGGCCTTGTAATGTAGTATTGATAATTATTGAGCCTTGACATACCGGTTAAACCATTGATGATATGTGATGATGATGATGATTTCTGCAATGAGAACGCGGACCACCGCAGACGGAAACCAAAGAAGGATGCTGGATTGGAGGTGAGTGCCAGTTGAGGTTCAAGTATTTTTTTTTTTTTATTGCAGTATCTACATTATTTATAGAAACATTAAAATTAATTAAAAATTCTATGATCCACGGCAAAATAAATAGACACTTCGATGACATAAGGATCCAAGAAATAAAGAAATAGGGGTTAGCTGGAGCGTGGGAGGGATTGTTGATTGATGTGCGTGAATAACAACATATATGTAACAATATTAATATATTCATATACACTTGTTTATCAACAAACACATACCAGAAATTGGGACATTAACGAAAAAAACACTACAGATTTTTTGGCCATATACACAGCACAAATGGCTGACTAGACGAAACCCATCGCAGCATGCTCTAGCCATACTTACCTTGGAAAAATTAAAGGTGCAAGCTGATGTCTGATCAGCAGCTCACACACCCCACAGCTAGGGGAACATTATATGATAAAAACTGCACATTAACTTGATACCTGTTCACACCAGCAATCAAAAAGTCACATATAATGCAATGGGGAATTGTGTAGTAAACACCCAGAAAGTGCTGGGCAGCCCCGCCTAATCTAATATAATAGGTGTCAGTAATAGGTTGTAAACCAGCAGGGGTGCCCACACAATACTGTATTTTAATGGCACCCTTGCTGTTTATCGCCTTATTTATATGCAATTGTATTACCAGCAACCACCCCCCTCATGCATATAGATATGAGAGTGGGTGTTTTTAATTGGTATATTTTGGCATTTGTGCAATCTCCCCATGCATTATAGCTGTGGCATTTCTGCATAGTGATTTTGTGAACAGGTATTAAGAGCATTGTGCAGTTTTTTATCTTCGAATGTTCCCTCGCCAGTGGTTGTAAGACTACTGCACAGCAATTAGCTGCACCTGTTTTATCTTTCCCAAGTAGCATATGGGCAGAGCTGCCTGTACTGGTTCATCGTAGTCCAGGCCACTGAGCTGTGAATAATATCTCAAAAATTGTAGTGTTTCTTGTTATAATCCAGTGGTGTATGAGATTATTGGTTCAGAAAAAATCATCAGTGGGCGCTGTGGGCCCACGAAATGTCGCCTCACTATTCTAATGAAAGATTTTCACAGGCCAGGATCGCAGAATAATAGATTGATCCAGGAAATATAAAGTTTAATGTGGATTATTACCATATTTTACACCGATCACATTTTGTTGTAACACTTTTTAACCTCCAACTTTCCAGACGCTTTTTGATGGTGAAGTGCAGCAATTTGTTAAGAAGTTTGCCGGTTTTTAAATTCATGATTGGCAATAAGGGAAAGATAAGTGTGCATGCTGAGTATGGAGCACTGCTATAGTTTGGGAACATTTGCACCATTTTGACACGCCTAAATCCATGCCTCCATGACAACCTATCACCAGTCCCATTGGTTTGAAATTCAGCACATTTCTAATTTACTCAGGAGCCGCGATCATTAAGCAGCACACGTTGGTTCAATCTCTATATTGAAGACGCAGCACAGGCAAAGACGGGTCCACAATACAATTAACCATATAATATTAAGTTTTTTGAAAGACTTCTTTGTTCACAAAATCCAAACTATAAAGCGAACAGTAGACATTACCTCTCTAAAGCATCCAGACGGCTTGTGGACCTTCTGTGTACATTGCACCATCTCCTCTCTGTCTTTGTAATGGACTTTGCTGATCAGCAGCAAAGGTTAAATACAAGATGTTAGGATTAGAAACCCCGAAAATGTATATGGCCTGCCAACCACCAACATCATAAGCCCCCCCCTAAATAACCTGCTGTGACAGCAGGTTATAGAGCAGGATGAGCCGACAACATTCCTATAGTTTTTTGATTGGAAAGATTCCAGCAGCAATGTAATTCATTTAATACTTTCGTAATTTTAAGGAGTCCAGAAGGCCGAGTTAGCAGTCATTAGACAACCATTTTCAATATCCACATTATACAAGGTAGGCTGTCATCACTGATTTAAAGCTTCCTACTGGATTTTATAGAATTTACTGCTTATTCTGTTTAATGGATGTCCAGTGGCGAGTGTATTCGGTGATTTGATCAGCCATCTCTGAATACACACTCATACAAAGTCCTTATTCACTAGTCAATCACTAATAAGACCGCAAACTGACTGCTCCCAAAGAATAAGCTATCCAGTGAATTGTATAAATACATGCTAAGGAGTCCAGTAGTAGGAGACAGCCTACATTGTAATGAGATAGCTGTCACTTTATAAACCAGCCCACTGACTCTAAACTCAAAGCAGTAAATTAATAAAACACAGTTCACCTGAATCTTTCCCCACAGAACAATACATCAAATCTGCACAGCTACCTCCGTGACCTACAACAAGCCTGCCCTAATGGGTCCAGAGGCGTAACTACAAGCTCTTGCCCTAGTGCAAAAAGTGAAGTGGTGGCCCCCCATTACATGCGCCATTACAATACTGGATGTTAGTCTTATGTGACAGAATTCTTATGGGCCTCCCTCAGGCTGCAGGGCCCGGTAGCGACTGCTACCGCTCTCCCCCTGAGCTACGGCCCTGTTGGGGGACATATGACCACTATGATATTTCCTTTTAAAGGGATTCTCCTTGTTCTCTTTTTATTTTTTTTCTCTTGTTTATTTTTGGGGGGGGTAATGCTGCTTAATAAAACAAAAAAATAAAAAACAGACCTTTCGCCTTTCTTCTCAAATCTGTTCCAGTTTCTTCCAGCCATCTGCCTGGTATTATGTTGACTTCCACCTGCTGTGGTCTGTTACGAGATGGCTAGAGCTGTCCAAGTGCCAATGCCGACATAAACCATCCAAAAGGAATGCAGTGACGTTGGGCAAGGCATTGACCATTGTACGGCCTGATCCCAACGCAAACAACAAAAGTCAAGAGAAGAAGCCAGGGGAGGCAGCCGGCAGGTGGCCAGTCTGAGCAGGGCTGAGAGGGAGGCGAGTACGGTATCACAGCACTACTAGCACAAGCCTGAATATTAATAAAAACATCCCATTTAAATATTTTAAGCAACCAAATCTCTAAATCCTCTGTAAAGGTAAAGAAAAGAAGGAGGCGCCCAAGACAAAGAGTTGGAGGCAAAAAGGAAATCCCACTGCAACTATTAAGCATCAGATTCCACACGTCCAACTTATCCAAGCAGGTCACCTTCAGCAGAAACCTACAGAACGCTTGTTATTTCTACTTACCTTGAGTTACCTCATTTCATGGGGTGCCTAACCCGCGTCACTAATCTGAGAGCGACGGACGAGGACCACTCAAAAGAGAGAACCTGTTCAGTGCACTGAATCACTCATGAGTGGCCGTCGGTGCACAAACGATCCAACATAATCCTCATCTATTCAACCCTAAAGTCTTTCCAACTTAAAGGGGTAATGCCACGATCTCAATTCAACCTCCTGCATCCAGCCAGTGTGCTCAGAAGGGGCGTGTGATTTGATGAATTGCATATCATGTGACCCAGCAGGATGACATCACCATGCCTTTCCTCTCTGTAGTCAAAGAAAGTCTGTTTAAGTTAAAGCATTGTGATTAGCATGAGAGTAGACGTTTATGCCTCCAGGCACAAGGGTTCTAGTATCAGATCCTTCATGTCACCTACACTCACCTGATGTGTGTTACAGTTTTTTCCTCTTTACAATCACAGACCTGATTGCGGTTTCTTTTTTATTTATTTGCAACTGTTTGGAGACTAATTACTAAGGCGCACAGAGGATGGAGTAGAGTGAACAGCACCTGGGGTTTGAACACTCAGTAGCTGCATAAGAGAATGTGAGTGTCTGAGGCATTGGATGACCAGGACTAAGAGCCTCTCATCCCGTCGTATCCCCTTTAAGAGATCTAGTAAACAATGATCACTAAAAGATCAGCTAAACAAAACGGTGCAGAAATTTAATAAACACTTCAACATTAATTAAATTATTATTTAAATTACTTGCTTACTGCATCAATTTTATTTCAAGGCAAAACCCCTTTAACCTTGGGTCCTAGCCATAAATGGGTAACAAAGCCGAAAATGTGCTGGTATAAAACCAACACAAGGTCCAATATGCTGTGTACTTAAGTTTGGGAATTTACTACTTGCACCTGCTGAACCAGTGTGCCAACATTTCTTCTTAAAGCACTGCATTGTTTTTCCTTATATAATTTCTTTTCTCGGATTATTTTTTTTCAACCTGAGGATGCCACAGTCACTGGAATAATTCGGCCCCATGATGGAGCCAAAAATATTAGAGGATCTGTTACGATCGCTTTACAGAGTGTTTACAAAATTTTATCAAAACCAACCACTTCTGGGCGATTTCTGCAATGCACCTCAGCTCCGATTTGGAATTGCACTACCAGACACGTCCTTAGTACCACAATGGCGCTGTTTCCTGACATCACCGAGCCATGCCCTCCTTTTCTCAACTGCTAAAACATTGATACGGAGGAGGTCGCAGTGTCATTCCAGACTTGCAGAATTGGATAGGTCGGAATACAACATGAAAATCACTATTAGCATTCTGTTTTCCTCATTTTGCCTTTTATTATAATCGTTTTTTAAGATTATTACACATGTTAGATCATTGCCATTTAAAGTAAAACCACAAATGGCTTTTGCAGAGCACTGAGATTTCCAGAAGAAATTAGCTGCATTTTTTTCCTATAAATCGTCTTAGAACCTGATTGTTTACAGGAGAACGATAAGTCATTACCACATCTCATCTGAATGTAGTTTATAAAAGCTAACCCATCCGGGCAATGGTCCGACGGATGCTACTATGCAATAACCTGTATTATGGTAGATGTTTTCTGAAAAAACAATGATCCCTCAACATAAAATTTGTTCCAGGCCAAACATTGTACAGGTAGACCCCGACTTACACCGTTCCGACTTACATCTGTCCCCTAGTACAAACGGGTACTTATGGGGCATGCTGGCACCTTGTCGATTCCATGTCCACATCAGTATAAAGCTGTGGAATGACAATTTCCAGCAAAGTGCTGGTACTGCCATTTATGAAAAAAAAATTACAGCATGTAACTCTCCATCTCGCTCGGCCCAGAGCCAATATTTCTCTGAATGGTGCAGAGGTCCCACCATTTTGGAAAGTGAGACGGCAGCACCAACAACTTGACAGAGTAACGTCAGCTGTCTCACCTTAGATGTTAGACGCATACTGTTGTCTCTTTGCAAATCGCCTCCTGAACGACCTGCTGGCGACCATGAGTATGAGTGAGCAGGAGCATCTGGACCGGAAAGTCAAAGAGAAACACTCCCATCTTCAGAGGTGGTGGAGCCTTGAACTGGCCTTGCAGAAAGGCATGCGTGCCACTAGGTAGCTGCTGCAGCGGCAGGATGACCTACCACATCTGAGCCACGTTTCTCCTAGGCCACCGATGGTGACGCAGCATGAGTTGACGCAGGCCGTGGAGCCAACGATAGGCTCCTGGCCACCTTCCACTTTCTGCTTACAATTCTACATATACCCATATTCCGGCTCCTCCGTTCTTAGCAAAGAACTGCCACACCGTGCCGAGTACAGTAAATTACCGAGCCAACGCTCCGCACTGAGTGACTCACTGCCGCCGCTGCCTCGCTGAGCCCCTGTGCCGCTACTTTCTTGGACCTGCAGGTTTTTTCCCCCTTGGCCGCTTGGCTCACGACCTCACACTGCTGCTATCCTGCTGACTCACGCCACACAACCCACTAGCTGGCTGTCGCCGCTGCCTGACGCGACAACCTGAAGTCCTCTTCTCCGACGATGAGACGCCCCTTGCCTCACCCATCTCCCAAATCGTCGGCCTACATCATCACTCTTTGTGTTTCATCGTCACAGCTGTCCTCATCACCGGACTTGGTATGCCAGAGGCTGACACCTCACAACATGACCTCCCATGCCACTCTCAACAACAATCCTTTGGCCGCCTACTGCAAGAAGCAGGGGATATTTGGCCCCATGTTCGTTCCGCTGCCAATAGCTGCTGACTGCCCACCTCAAATTGTTTCCAACCTCGCTATATAGTGGCGCTGAAGCCCAGACCACATAGTAATCTCTGGCTGAGAACCGTATGGGTACAGTAGGCGGTTGAGACATGGTGAGGGCCGCTGACACGCTCCCGGCATTCGCAACTAAGGTTTGATGACCCGACCCTTGGCTGGGTTTATCAATGTCATCCTGGGAGGAAGTGGATGTCTACTAATCAACCAATCAAGAACCACTTGGGTTGCTGAACACACCCGGCCGCTAGATGACAGCGTCAGTTGTGGCCTCACCGAGCCCCCTCTGCGACCGTCCCCTTGGCTGTGCTGCGACCTGGGCCTGTTCCAGGAATGTTTGGTGCACGCCACCCGCAGTGCAGACCTGCCACCTCTCGTCTGACATACTGTTTTGTTCTAACATGTAACAGACACTGATAGATGAAATATCTGTATATAAATAAATAAACACCCTTTAATTGACGCCAAATGACCCCAGTAAACAACTTGGTTAACCCTTGGATAAAAAGTGCGCTCCACAAAAGCCAGGAAAATGTGACATTGTATGCCCGTTTTAAAAACACTGTGGTATTTTACTGAATGAAGGCTTAATTAACCTTCGGATAAGAATTAATGCTACAGAATTTCTTCTGTGGCGGTGAAAAAGACAGTTTCTTTTACTATGCAACTGCAGAACAAACTAGTTAACCCTTGGCATGTAAAATGCGCCAAATAATTGAGCCACCACACAACTAGCTTTGTATGCGATTACAATAGGCGGTTGTTTATTTTTACGCCACACAACAAGAGATAAAAATGTAAATAACCATTGATTGTGAATAAAGCAACAGAAAAATGAATAAATTTTGGCGGAGAAAATGACGTTTTCTAGGAGTCACCAAGAATGGAGGGTGCAGCGTGTATTGGGGGGACAAAAAGGCCAGGAAGTTGAGAATAATTAAACTAGACTGGGGGGAGGGTAACGTACCATATAGCATCGCAAGTAGTGAAGATAGAGATCTGGGAAATAGGAATAAACAGGGTGGAGGGAGGGAGGGGGTCGTCTCAATAGATAAAATATCAGGGAGAAAGGAATAAAAACGAAAAATCTATAAATTGCATTGCAGACCAATGCCAGGATTCTGACCAACAAAAATAATTGAACTGAAGTAATTAATAGCTGAAGAAAAAAATGACATAGTGGGGATAATTGAACATGCTGGACTTAGAGCTACGACTGGTCGGTTAACTTGGCAGGGTTACAGTCTAAATAGAAAGGAACGTAAAGACCGGAAAGGGGGAGGAGTCTGTCTCTACTGTAAAAATCTGTCTGAAGTCCACACTGGGCGGGAAGATATACGTTACAGGTAATGAACATGTGGAATCATTATGGGAAAAATATAGTACATGTTAGGTATACAAAACAAAATAAAACTAAAAGGGGTCTGCTATATCGCCCCAAATATAACAAACCCATGAAGATTGCTCCCAGGCAAATAGATAGGCGGCTAATCAGAATGAGGTTAATATTGGGCGACATTAACTATCCAACATCAATTGGTGAATCTAAGCTTGTAGTCTCCTCAATAAAGGAAACGAGGAATTTGTCAATAATAAGAAAAAAACCTTTGCCAAATGTGCAGGAACGACTAGAGGAAAGGCCCTACTAGACCTAATTTAACTAATAGACTGACATAAGTAATAAGGTACAGGTTGAGTGCACTTTAATAATTACCTAGGGAATATTGAACCATAATATAATAAAATTTCCGTTTATCCTTCAATAGAGTATTTTTTTGTCAAGGAGCCACAAAAACACTGAATTTTAGAAGGCTAAATTTTATTCTCGCTTAGGGAGGCACTAAACCGTATGACTGGGACAATGTGTTTAAATAGGCAAACTCATACTAAATGGATATATTTAAGAAAACATCCCATATGCTACCACTGTGAGAGGTACATACCTTATGTAAAAAAAAATAAGAAACATTAAAAACCACAATGTTATCACAGGTGTAAAAGAGGCAATAAAAAACAAAAAGAAAGCGTTTCACCTACTAAAACAGGAGGCAGTGAAGAGTGCACAAGAAGCTATAAGGGAAAAAAATAAAGTGCCTGTAAAATAAGGAAAAAGTAAGCAAAGCTGGAGACGTAAAGACTATTGCAATATACGTAAAACTAACCCCAAAATATTTTTTTAACTATAGAAATAGTAAAAAGATATAAGAACAGAAAAATTTGGCCCTTTGAAAATAACAGAGGTGAGATGACAGTAGAGGGCGATGAGAAAAAAAGCAAACATAATTAAACACTTTTTTTTCTCCACTGTATTTACGAGGAGGATGACCTACTGTTTGACCAGAAGATGTGGTAAACTCCAACTTAAACATTTACTTGTCTAACCCAGGATAAGTCCTCTCCGCTTTAAAATTAACATATACAAATCCCCAGGTCCCAGATGGCATACACCCACGTGTCCAAAGATAGTTAAGTGAATGTCATAGATAGGCCCCTATTCTTACTAATTCATGACAACTGTCTAATAACGGGTATTCCCAAAGGATTGGCGCATAGCAAATGTGGGTGCCGAATATACAAAAAGGGGTCAAAAAGAGATCCAGGAACTATAGGTCCATTAAGCTTAACCTCTGTTGTATGTAAAATGTTTTTAAAGAAGGTGTTTTCTTCAGGATGCTATCCTGGAGTATCTCAATGAAAATAAATGTATAACGCGTTCCAGCATGTTTCTATGAAGGATCGGTCCTGCAACTAATCTCATCAGCTTTCTATGAGGAAGTCAGTGCTAGACAGATCGGGGTGAGGCTACTGGATGTCATATATCTAAATTTTTCAAAAGCATATGATACGTGCCACATAAAAATTTGTAAATAAAATGAGAATGTCTTGGACTGGGGAAAATGTGAGCAAGTGGGTAAGTAACTGGCTCAATGATAGAAAACAAAGGGTAGTAATTAACGGGACATACATCAACTGGATGCAGTTATAGTGTGGTACCACAGGGTCAGTATTGGACCCTATCCTCTTTAACATTTTCATTAATGAACCTTACACAGGGAATACACGTAGAATATCGATCTTAGCAGACCTGATACAAACACTGTAAAGTAATCAACACAATAGAGGATAATATTTTTACAAAGGGATCTGGATAAGTTGGAGCCTGGCCAGGAAATGCAGATTAGTTTAACACTGATAAAGCAAGGATATGCACATGGGAAGAAAAATCCATTACTGATTACATGTTAAATGGAAAAACACTGGGTAAAATTGACCTGAGAAGGACTTGGAATCTGTATATTAGTGTACAGTAAACTTAATTGTAGCAGCCAGTGTCAGGAAAGCAGCACAAAGCAAATAGGATCTGGTTGCATTAAAAGGGCATAATGCACATGATGAGAACATTATTCACCCATTATACAAGTCACTGGATAGACTCACACATGAATATTGTGTACATTTTTTGGGCACCATGCCACAGAAAGACATTGTAGAGCTTGAACAGGTACAAAGGCGGGCAACAAAAATAATAAAAGGACTGGAGGACTACATACACAGAAAGATTGCAAATTAGTTATTTAGTTTAGAGAAAAGACGCTTCGGTGACATCATAAATATGATTTAAAATACATCAAAGGTCATAAAGAGATCTCTCCCAAATTTATTTATACACAGGGCTGGATCTAGAACAAGGGTCATCCTTTACTCTTGAGAACAAAGGTTTCTACATAAACAAGAAAGGATTCTTTACTGTAGAGCAATTGAGACTATGGAATCCTCTCCAGAGGGACTGGTCAGAAATTCACTAACCGAGTTTGGATGCATTTCTGGAGGTAATAATAATACAATTTAGGGACTAGGATTCTGGAGGGGGTCATTGATCCAGGTATATTTCTGATGCCAGATTTGTGAGACAGAAGGAATTATCCCCGTAAAATGAGGACAATTGGCTATCTACCTCCTTGGGGTTTTGTTTTTTTTTTTTTTTTTTTTATTTTTTTTTCTTTTTTTTTTTATTTTGCCTTCCACGAGATTAACACCTTAGCACAACAGTCTGAACTAGATGACGACTTTCTTTTTTTAGCCTTACAAACTATCAAACTATGAAACTATAAATCCACAGCTGAAAAACAACCTTAATTAACCCCTGGATTGTACAATTGAGCCAAAGAATTGAGCCACCACAACTACACTTTGTAGCGTATACAATTCTTTGTTATTTTACGTCCAACAACAAGAGATAAATTGTAAATTAACCTTTTGCTTGTGAATTAGGTACAGGAAAAATTATATATTATGGCGAGAAAATAAGATACGTGATATCTGGAGTCACACAGCTAAAACAACGCTTAATTAACCCCTGGATGTAAATTGCGCCAAAGAAATCACCACCACAACTACTACTTTGTAAGCTTTACAATTGCGTGTTTTTTATACGCCACACACACAAAAGATAAAACATTGTAATTAACTCTTGCTTGTGAATTAGGCAACATGAAAAAGTATATATTTTTGGCTGTACAATGACGGGTTTTCATGAGACACCACAGCTTGAAAAACAACGCTTAATTAACCCAAGGATGTAAAATGCGCCAAAGATATGATCAGCCATAAATGAGTGAATTTATATTTGAAAAACGCTGTTTCTTTAAAAGAATACAACAGAGAACTGGCTTAGATCCCCCATGGATATTCAATGTTGCAAGTGAGCAAAAGAATTAAATGTATATGCAGCTGCAGTGGACGCCACTGGATTTTCAAACCAAATACCCAAAAAAATCAAAATAGAACTTAAGAGAACAGTCTCTGAGACCATGTCTGAACACCCCACAAAAATCGCTGTATAAAAATCATTCTTCATAAGAGCTATCACCGCAGCAGCACCTTCCCTATCAGTAAGTGAGGAGCAGAATACACCCAGCGCGCGCCCGACTTTAAATAGTGCGGTGACTTCACAGAACTCCCGCCGTCTCTGATTGGCTCATCACTGCACCAATGTCATGCAGGCTATACCCTTCTTCTCCCAAGTTTCTTTGCCCCAAGTAACGCCATTTACCGCAGCCAAATTAACAATGAAAAGCAACACTTCGTCTACCACCAATACCCCAAACTTCGACTTCGTTCAGAACCGAAGTATTTCCTGAAATTCTAAACGAGTCCACTTTCGTTAGAATCAATTCGCCCATCTCGAGTTATATCCCACACGTCTGCGAGTGCAGGATCATGATAAAACCTTATTCTTTACCTCTCCTGAAGAAGCAAATGACTGGTTGGACAAGCGCCGGGATGGGAGGCGCTAATGCGGCCCTAGGCTTGGACCTCCAAAACATGGGGGATAACTGTTTAAATTCAGAAAAACTATGGAGATGGGTCACATACATCGAAAGGGACCTAGAGGGAAGGGTGGTTGTGTCCAGGAAGTTGAATATGGGCCGGATTAATCCTGCTGTTTTAACTTGTGCTTGATAGTCGGGGTTAGGTTACACTGAAAAGGAGCCCAGATGGGATTTTTCCAACCTACTGCACGAGTACCCCTTTTTCTGGTTAAGGGGGTAAGCTTTTTGTTTTTTTCTCCAGGTTAGCTCTCTCCCCAGTGTTTCTGGGGGGGAGCTAAAGAAGTTTTAGTTGGAGGTCCCTCCCCCACAGTGTGAGTTTTCTGCATTTGGTTCGGGGTATAGAGCTCATCCATGTTGGGGCGGTATGGGCAGGGTGGCAGGGAAGTTGGGATGTTTATCGTTATTGTTTCTGAGGTCTTTGTGTGTGGAATGCATGTTGGTATGAATGATGGGGTGAATGACGCAAGTTGGGTCCTGGCGCCTGGGTCTCGGTCTCCTGCTGAAAAAGATTGGTTAGAAGCTCTAATATGGCGTCGTTCAATGTGATCTCTTGAAACGTTCGGGGCCTGAACTGTAAAATTAAGTGAGCATTGGGCTTTAACTTTTTACATCCCCATAACCCCGACATTGTTATATTACAAGAAACACACCTCCGGGGGCAAAAGATCTTGGCCTTGAAAAGGCCGTGGATAGGCTCAGGCTATCACGCAGTATACTCTAATTATGCTAGGGGGTTATCAGTGTTGGTGTCACGAAATCTCCCATTTACGCTTTTACACATTCACATTGACCCATCCTGCAGATTCATAATGATGCAGGTCCAAATTCGTGGGTTTGAATATATAATCGGTGGAGAGTATATTCCCCCTCCTTTCTCGGGTGCCGTTCTAGACCAAATAGCATCATTTATGGCATTGTATCCTACCACCCCTATTCTGTTAGGTGATTTCAATGCAACACTATGTCAGGACTTGGATCGGTTAAACCCACAGGCAACACATGACCCCCCATTGGGTGCATGGGCGGCGGCATGCAGCCTCACGGAAATTTGGAGATGGAAGCACCCGGGATATAAGCAGTTCTCTTGTTACTCTGCAGCCACTGGATCTCTTTCTCGCATTGATCTTGCTTTTTCTAGCAGGGACCTTATGCCCTGTGTAGGAGCAATAGATTATTTGCCTAGAGGCATTTTGGATCATGCTCCCTTGTTAGTACGGGTTACCCAGCAAATTGATGGGGCAACAAGTCGATGGAGGCTGAATTCTAAGTGGCTGCAGGTGCCAGAAGTGGAGGAGCGCTGCAGAGAGGGAATAGGTGCATACTGGGAGGCCAATGAGGGGTCCACTGATCCTATGATTGAATGGGATGCATTCAAGGCGGTGACCAGAGGCACCCTTATCAATGCCATAGCCACTCACAGGGTGGTTCTGAGCAGACGCAGGGTGGCGCTGGAGGGAGAAGTAGCGCAGGCTGAAGCAGAATATGGTAGACAGCTGGATGTGGAACATAAAAGCAGGTTGGAGGGACTGCAGAGGGCCTATAACCTACTTCTGACACAATATACGCAGAAACGGCTGTTGTCACAAAGACACAAGATTTTTTTCTGAGGGAGACAAAAACGGAAGGGCCTTAGAGTTCCTAGCTAGAATGGAGACTCCCAAGATGGTGGTTGCAGGAATCAGGAACTCAAGGGGGAAGTAGTATCTAATCCTAAGGAAATTGTGGAGCAATTTGCAGAGTATTATACTGCCCTATATTCTTCTAGACTCAATTACACCGATGCAGAAATCAAGGGCTATCTTGAGTCAATTCCGACTCCGGAACTGTCTGCAGAGGCAAAAGAAATCCTTGTGAGTCCTGTCACAGAAGAGGAAACCCATAGGGCCATTGGACAAATGGCCACGGGCAAGGCCCCAGGTCCAGATGGCATACCGGTGGACTGGTACAAGTTATATATTGACGAGGTTAGTCCTCGACTAACAGAGATCTTTAAAACAGCATTTGACATAGGACAGTTGCCCCCATCCCAGTACGAAGCAACCATTGTAGTCATTCACAAACAGGATAGACCCCCGAATCTGTGTAAATCATACCGGCCCATTTCCCTTATAAATATAGATGTCAAAGTACTAGCCAAAATTTTGGCGATCCGCCTTAATTCCATTATACTTTCAATTGTTGGGGCTGACCAATCCTGGTTAATGCCGGGGAAATCCACTGATATAAATTTAAGGAGACTATTTACTAATTTGCAAATATAGCACGAAAATGCGGGGCATAGGGTGATTGCGTCGCTCGATAATGAAAAAGCCTTTGATTCGATAGAGTGGAGATTCAAATGTGCAGTGTAGACATCCATGGGTTTCCCCGTAGAATTCCTTAGGTGGCTGCAGATCCTGTACTGGAAACCAACAGCAAGGGTCCTAGTAAATGTATATTTGTCTGGCCAGTTCTCATTGGCTCGAGGTACTACAGGGGTGTCCCTTATCCCTTCTATTGTTCGCTTTGGCCATCGAGCCTTTGTCCCTTCTCATCAATAATAACCCACGAATAGGGGGGTGGGATATAAAAGGAGTAACAGAAAAGGTTTCTCTGTACGCCGATGACCTTCTGGTCTATCTGGCGGACCCGCAGGATTCCCTAGAAGCACTCCTAGATGAGGTCGACTTGTTTGAGACCTTTTCCGGCCTAAGGGTGAATTGGGCAAAATCTGTACTTTTCCCGGTAGATGATGTCCAGAAAGGAGAATTCTCGGGAAAGAGTAAACTGGAGGTCTCAGATCAGTTTAAATATCTCGGTATACAGATCCATAGAGATATACAAAGGTCTCTTGCCCTCAATCTCTCGGTAACAATGCAGGAAATTGCTAAGAAACTGGTAGCCTGGAAGTCACTTCCTCTGACGCTCGTGGGACGAATTAACGTAATTAAAATGGTTATTTTGCCAAAACTTCTGTACCTGTATAGAGCGGCGCCTGTGCTGGTTCCTCAATCGCACTTTACGGCCCTGGACAAACTAATCTTGTCATTTTTGTGGTTGTGAGGTACCCCCAGAATAGGGAAAAGTACTTTAAGGGCTTTATACGAGGATGGAGGGCTGGCGCTTCTGGATTTTTATGTTTACCATGTGGCGGTGCAGCTGTCTTATGCGGGATGTTGGATCGGAGCCAATCACAAAAATCCGGCAGTGACGCTCGAGGCTGCATTAGCAGGATCATATGAAGCGCTGGGAAATATGGTCTACAGATAGGGTAACTATCCAGTACAGCACTATACTGCTACCATGGCGGCGACCGTGGCAATATGGAAAAGGTTTGTGGGAGTGTACCGGGCTGAGGGGAGGAAGACTCTTGGTCACCATATATCCCCTTGTGGAGGAATGGGAGACTGCCCAAGCTAGCTTCATTAGTAGATTTTGAATTCTGGCCACAAAAAGGCATCAAGTACCTGGGACAATTGTATGTCGAGGGGACATTCTTAGATTTCCAGGAACTGATAGTTGGATACGAGGTACAAAAGAAAGCTTTGTTTAGGTATTTTCAACTGCGCCACGCGTGTTTTAAGCAATTTCGGGGTGGACATATTAAGCTGGCATGTGGGGGGTTGGAGCAGGTGGCTAGACAGGTTAACCCTATTAAGCCAGTTTCCACCTTTTACAGAGGTATTATGAGGTGTCAGCCTTCCCCTTTGAGGAAAGCCTTTGATCGCTGGTGTGGGGATATTCCAGAATTGGAGAACCATGATTTGGAGGAATTAGCGTCCACATGGAGGGCCACAGTGTTTAGTGCTCAGGACCAACTGATTCAGAGTAAATGGCTCCATAGAGTATATTATACTCCATCAAGATTGGCCCAGATGGGTAGGCTACCCAGCCCGACCTGTACTAGATGTAATATGAAGGGTGGCTCTTTTATACATATGATATGGGAATGTCCCATAATTAGGACCTTTTGGTCTGACATCCATAGGTTCATGAATGAAAAGCTGAGACTGCCAATAGTATGTGCCCCGGGGAAGTCTTTTGGGTCTGGTGGAAGACATCATCCAGACTAAATTTGAGCGGCAACTATATAGGCTACTAATGTTCTATGCCAGGAAAAGCAAATATTGTTAATTGGAAGACCTCCCAAGGTGCCCTTCTTTGGACAATGGAAACCTAATTGTTAACGATGACCTGCCGCTATATAAGCTCACGTTCGAGGCTCGGGGTGTTCCGGACAGATTTTTAGATGTGTGGAGTTTATGGATTGCATCTCAGGCTGGTTAGTCTGAGGGGTGGGGGTAGGGCCCTGGCGTTGGGAAATGGTGTAAAGCAGGTTGTGTGTACAGGTGATATGGGTGTGTTTACCCCCCCTTTTTCCATGAATTTGAATTTTAATAACTGCTTGATGATTCATGTTAAGCTATTGTGATTATAGAGCTACTCACTGTTTAAAGCCTAACAGTAAAGATATGACTAGACTGGAAAGCTTGGTGTGAACATAACATTTAACTTTGTATTTTGATGGAATGACTGTTGAGTATGGCTTGTATTGGTTTATTGTCCAAATAAAGTGTTTGGAAAAATTATTTTTGCAAAAATAAAAACTTTAAAAAAAATATTTACTTAACATATTTTTTCCAGAGCTGAATCACCATAGAGAAAATAAATTGCCATAACGCCCAAATTGCGTTTTTTTGGGTCTTTTCACGTCACCATAAAAAAGTGGAATAAAAGTGTTCAAAAAGAGTCGCATACATTCCAGCTGCTACGCTCTAAAAAGTTTACCTTTCAGCCCCTCACTCACTTCTGTGGGTGTTAGTACAAAAAGTTAAACCCAAAGTCAGAAAAAAATAAATTCCTTTAAAATATAACTTTTATTATCTACTAATGCTAAAATGAGAAAGTATACCAGTTATACACTATGGTGCACTGATCTACAAAAAGGGAATGAGGGCCAAAAAGTAATCTCCCCT
This sequence comes from Phyllomedusa bahiana, assembly GCA_025379985.1. NCBI lineage: Eukaryota > Metazoa > Chordata > Amphibia > Anura > Hylidae > Phyllomedusa > Phyllomedusa bahiana. The sequence goes on from JAODAL010002998.1 coordinate 17,271, forward strand.
AAACGTTCCCTTAGCGGAGAACTTGCCCTGATAAGGGCGCCCCCGCACTACTAGTGCCTATCCTACCTTTTCCTGTATCCTAAGGTGGAAAGACGGCACTATTCTCAAAAGGACGTATTTACACAGTAATATAGATAACCAACACCTATCAAAAATTAGGGCTATATGTACTGTAATTCTGGGCAAAACTTTTGAATGTAGTCAATATACGCCTATCAAGAATAAGTTTTACCAATATAAGATGGAAATTTAACAAATCTTTATTGAAATGTACATAACAATTATATAATTACAAGTAAAATGATGACAATGGATACTTCATTAATTAGATCCTCGCCCCCCTTTTGCCTTTCAAGTCACAATGCACTTAGGGTCAATCATAGGTTTTAGATAACTTTGTAGGAGAGTGTAAGATTATTATACAAAATCATATATATCACTGAACATTATTGATAAATAATGAATACCTAACCTTAATGAAAGACGTTATAAGCAGCAGAACCCCACTGGGTTGATGAATAGGGTATAAGGTATGCATTGAGATGGAAGGCAATAGGCTGTGCTATTTTTTTTGAAGTTCCGATTGTAATATTTTTACTTGTATTTTGTTTAATTGTTTTGTACTTTTCAATAAAGTTTGTTAAATTTCCATCTTATATTGGTAAAACTTATTCTTGATAGGCGTATACAATAATATAGATAAATGACTTAACACCTTACATGTATAGTCCTATTCCTTTGGACCACAAAAATGCATTGGCAACCACACCTCTAAATATATGTCAAGATAATTGATAAATATTTGGTACAAGTTACATTTGAAGTAGTATTTTTTGATATTTAACTCCCCAGATGCATTTCGTCTATAATACTAAAGACTCTTCAGTGGGGTAACATCCTCAGCCTCATTGCATCAATATATATCCAAAATAGAAGCTGTACATACCAAAACAGACATCTACTCACTCTAATATACAACTGTCCAGGAGAGGTATCCCTGTGAACAAACACACAAGTCAAACACTTAACTGGTGGAATTAAAAATCTATACCTCTATATTTCTAATCCTCCAAAAACATATATGTTTGGTCGAATGCAGAAGGTGATACCTGTAAAGGGGTCAGTGAGACCCAGTCTCATGAGATAGTTGTCCCAGGTACACCAGTATGACCACAGGGTAGGATATATACCCACAAAAAAGGCTCCTCCCCTCCCTTTGTCACCAATCAAAAGCAGCCCGTTCCCAAAATGTCATAAACAACACGGTCAGATATCTAAAAAGGGGGGGCTAGGAGACTAATTAGATTACTTGCCTCTCTGTCATCTAGGAGTTTTTCCCCTCAGTTTTGCAGCATAGTTTCCACACGCTGCATGCCGCACTCGGTGGCTAAAAATTGCCACCGCGCATGTGCGAGAAACTAAAGATGGCGCCGTAGTTCCGTTCAGTTCCAATGCGCCTGTGTGGAACACAAATCATGGAGTCGCAGTACACTCCGACTACATCAGTCACTCGGCTGCGCACGCGCACATCCTTGGACATATCGCCGCAACCTAATAAGAGAGAATTGTGCACGCCCGATGTCTCAGGAAAGCACCGTTAGATGTGATAGGGGCTCATATATCAGTATTTTATCTAATGCTGATAACAAGTTGCATGAATACTCCTCAACATATAAATAATTTACCTGTCTCCAACAAGTCTAATAGTGAGTCCCTAGGTAGGTGTTGGGCGATTACGCGTTGGCTTTAGATACATCGGTCGATGGTAGAACTGTCGGCCAATCATCGATCAAGATATTCGATGGTCAGATGATTGGAATGATCGTGCTATGACCATTAAAGTCAATGGGAGAGCAACACACCCTTCATTCTTTCCTCACCATACAGTGCTGGAGTAAGCTGGAATAATTCCACAAACAGTCCAAATGGTTACGTGCTACAATCTTAGCAACACTCTTAGGTATTAAAAAGCACACAGAAAAATAATCACAGACCATTCACTATCCTGTCTTGTACCACAGCATCGACCATTAACCTGCAGCACCCTCTATTTAAAAAGTTCCAGAAGGCTGTTTTTATTTGAACCATCATTTTACTTGAACGGTCAATTGACTTTCCCTGTCTGGGAACAGCCAGCATGAACCCCAAACCTGCATGACCCCCATGATTATAAAAGTGCCGGAAAAAATGAAGTCTTTCTCATCAACACATTTCACAGTTTACTGGCATAAGACTATACATGTCCTGACCCTACTGCTTGAGCCCTAAAACCTGCATGACACAAGATAGCTAAAATCAGTGCCGGAAATTGAGTGCCTTTCTAACCAAATTTTTAGTTTCAATTGGAATGAGTGATTATACTCTGTTCATGGCACACAGCAGAGCCCTACAACTCACTGCATTCGTACCCACCTGAATCTATAAAAGTGCCGAAAAAATAAGTCTTTCAAACCACCATTTTAGTTTATCACTGGACATTGACTATACCTGTCCAGGGCCACGCATGAGCCCATCAAAATGCATGGACCCCCAGATTTAAAGTAGGATCATTATCAACTAAAAGCTGGCCTGTGCCAAAGTGAAAAAAACTCCGTATCTGAATGTATTTGGTTAAAACAAAGACGATATTTTTGGCACCTTTTAAAGTTCACCTGTGGTGACTACAAAAATTGCTGTATTCACTAGTTTTTGTGCAGGTGCCTCAATGAACAAAGCTGTAGTGCGCGACAAATAGGGTATCAAAATCACGTATATCCACCGAATTGTTTCAGGATATTATAATATTGGTATTGCTGATGGGCACCTAATCAACCTGTGCTGTACTACATAGTAAATTGCTAGGGTTTATAAGTTAACTGCAAGGGTGGATATTTTATCATAAGTCAATGCTGGAATGGGCAAAATTGAAAAAGAAACACCTATCTGAAGAGTATACTGATAATAAAGTGCAGTTTTGCACTGTAACTAAGAAGACTGATGTTACTAGAACTGTGTGTATCAATTGTTTTAAGATCAGGCTGCCAAATATACTGGAAATATTTCAATAGAAAAGTGTTAATAATAAAGATAGTCAGTGCAACGTTACTCTAAGTCTTGGTGATCTTATCACAGTGATTCTTTATAGAGTCTTGTCTGTGTTCGCCGCGGGGACCCCAACACCCACCCGCTAACTCCCGTGGACTTTACATGTGGCTAAGTGCTCCTTCAAAATCCTACATAACTACATAAAATCTTGCCCATATCCTCTGATCTAACTAAGTTGTATAGGATCACACGCTATATCAGCTTGAGCTTTTCCGATACTGTGAAGAAATAGAATATTTTTGATGAGCTGTTTCGGACACTCTGTTGACTTTATGCGGTTGATGCTCCTTTAAAAATTCTATGCCTATCTACCTTAAAATCTGCCTATCTTCTGCATCTAACTGAGTTCTAAGGTTCACAGCTAAAACGTTAGTGCTGTCTATGTGATTCCAATTTGAATAATTTTCACTGAGCTGTTTGCACAGATAGGCAGAGCGCTCATCCTACTGCCTTTGAGTATCCGCACATGAGCAGACACTGATCTTGTTCCTGGAAGGGCTGTTATATGTAAAACGAGGTCATGTGATTTTTCCTGCTCAATACTACAATACAATAAACATCCGGTGCATGACGATCGCACACCACATCTCATCCCTGTCTATTCTGTAAGATGATTTGCTGGCCGCCAAAATCGACAGGAAGACGCGAATATGGTGACGTGTTTAATAGATGATGCAAGATTTAAACCTTAAATTATCGCAGGAACTCTAATAATTTCGATCAAGACATTAAAAAACTGTTGCCGATTGCAACTTGTGATAATAATCGATCAACAATAGTCCATGGCAAATCTAGTTGAATATATACCAAATCACAGTTAATAGGGATCCCATCTTTCGGCTCCAGAAAATCTAGACAGGGACAGCAGTTGTTATTATATATAGTATAGAGTCCATAAACTCTCTCCCCCATATGATATTAATCTGTTATGACATATACACACTAAATATCAAGAATCATAATGTCATCTTCATAGATCCATATAGACTCGGGAACTATCATGTTTATTATGGCTAGGTTTCTCATCACTCTTTGATTAACCACAATTACAAAAAGCCAGTGAAGACAAGATTCATTCAATACTCGGGGTTGTACACCATCCAATCTATGTCCATTGGGACTCAGCAGTAAAATGGAGATCTTATCCAAGCTCCACCACTCTAACAGGGGTTTTCATGATCATTCCCCTTAAAATTGTATACATTAAACTTGCCTCCATGTATTCTCATGTACGTGTCTAGAGATTGGTGTTCCATGCATGTCTCATTAATTTACCCATCATGATCTCCAATGTCCTCGATTTCAACGTAGCATATTTCCAGTTGTATCATTCAGAGGGCAGGGACATGTGGCCATGTAAATAACACCTGTTGAACGCAGTTAATGAAGCCGCGAATAGTAAAGGGACGATCTCCATTGTTCCCTTTGAACTCTTTACAGTTAACCAGGAATTGAGAAAACTTACATGTCCCACATTTGAAACAGCCATTTGGTTGCCTCCCCAACCAAGTGTCATTTGCTGTAGGTCGGCAAAAATGGCTCTTCACTAGCCGGTTCCTTAGGCTTTCTTCAAGTTAGACGTCAGTACGTCTCCTGCAGCCTCAGCCTTGCCAAGGCTCTGTACTTCCATCTCCCACTTTAACCCCTTGGATACCTGCCATGCATATTTTGTCTACTGTTGTTTTGCAACTACTGCTATTTTGCAACTATATACCCTCAATCATCTCTTCCTTTATCATAGATGTCACTTGATAAAGGTGATTGCCGAAACGTCGTTCTATATTGACATCTGGGTTCTTGTATACCACAACCAAAATTAGTGTGAAACACTTGTTGAGTATGTTTTTGTATTGATACACTATATTTATAAGATACAATGCTTTATTAAATAAACCATTGAAGGCTGTTTGAGCTAGCTCTTTTTTGGTGTGCTCGTGGTCTATATCCTAGCTATAAGTCTGGCCTTTTTGGCCTTTTCCACGTAGAGCACCCACCAATTTCTACTACCCCTTCGTGTGCGTGACCATCTATCTTTCAATCTAAGTCCCTAAAGGATGTCTTAATTGTGGGGGAGGATGTCAATGGTGCTAAGACTCGATAAGAAAAAACCTCTTGCGCTTCCTGTAGCCAAATATCCGGATTCACACTTTTCGTTACGAATCCAGCCATTACATGAGAATAAATTCAAACAAAAAAAACACTATTTCCCAATAGAAAAAGGAATTTTACAAAATCAAATCCAAAGACAGAAAAAAAATGCCCCTCACTCACGTCCATAGGTGTTAGTACAAAAAAGTTATTGGTCGCACAAAATAGTGCCGCGGTACAAATTTCAAAAATAGAAAATGTTTGGAATTTTTTTACGGCACCAAAACATAACGGAAACCGTACATGTTTGGTATTGCCGGATTCATATCAACCTGTAAAATACAGATCACACATAATTTATACCGAAGTATGAACGCCATAAAAAAAAAACTCCCGCAAACATTGGACAAGTACGTTGTTTTTCACATTTTGCCCCACTTAGAATTTTTTTGCCGTTCCCCAGTATATTCTATGGTACTATGAATAAGACTATTAGAAAGTACATCTTGTCCCGCAAAATAAAGCCCTCACACGTCTATGTAAATGAAAAAATAAAAAAGTTATAGCTTTTAGAAGGCAAGAAGGAAAAAAATTAGAGCAATTTTATTATGACCGTCCATCAGGAAGGGGTTAAGAGAAGTGATGCAGTATGGTGAAGGAAAAAAATAATTCTAAAAGGAAAGAGAAAAATGGACTTAACAGAAACATTTCGAGCTCACGGATCTCTGACATTTATTTTCCAATTTTAAATTTGTTAAACTAATTTGCCAGAATTTATGGGCTTTTTGGTTGGTAAAGCTCACAAATTTGCTGTCAACCATATTACACCCTTCGATTGATAATCCTAATTATAACCCTATGTCACAAAGATGCTTGATGCCCTAACTATCAGTCAGAATGAAATGTTTATTGTCCTAAAATATTGTAGCTTGCATAAGATTGCACAACAGGATCTGCCATTTTAGATTTGCATCTCAACCCTATTCACTTCAATAGTGCTGAGATTATAATACAGGACACAGCCCATGGGCAGAAGTGGCGCTTTCTGGATATCCAAACATTTTTTTCTAATGTGATAATCTCCTAATAATAGCTAAACATTTGGTACCTACACGTTTACATGAACCCTATTAGTTTTATGTACTGTATAATTTGCTTTTCACCAGAAACATTCTATTGGTAACTTGTGTTTCATGTAATTGTTTACTGGATTATTAAACTGTATCTGTTATAGTCCATCATTGTTTTTTTTTCCTAATAAACAGGTATCATATGGGCTGAAATAAAACAGATGTGGGATGGAGGACTCCAGGATTACATCAACGACTGGTGGAACTTAATGGATTTTGTAATGAATTCATTATATTTGGCAACGATTTCTTTGAAAATTGTTGCATATTCTCAGGTACAGTTCAAATATAATATGAATAAATTAATTTGCATCGTAATCTCTGTATTGCGGCAATGTCATTTGAAATAAAAATGTGATTCAATAAATATATTATTACTGTTATTAGATAAATTGATTTTATTTATAACAATTCTATATGATACACATCAAAATGTTATATTGCATATTTTGTTTTGTTACACTGGGTATTATTGCACCAAATATTCAAAATTGCTACTAACTTTTCAACAAACTTTACATAAATCAATAGTACAGGCAAATCTAAAAAAAACTTTGCAATATCTTTTGTCAGACAAAAATTCTTAATTCACTCATCAGCCTCCTATTACCCCCAATCATCAGCCCCCCCTGTATTCAGTTATAAAAACCTACTAACAGGGGTTGTCTGGTACTTTTTATTATCATTTTAACAGCATATTGCTGCCCTATAAACATAGAATATGTTATACTCAACCCCCCTATAAACATAGAATATCTTATACTCACCCCTATAAACATAGAACATTTATACTCACCCCCTAAACATAGAATATCTTATACTCACCCCTCTATAAACATAGAATATCTTATACTCACCCCCTATAAACATAGAATATCTTATACTCACCCCCTATAAACATAGAATATCTTATACTCACCCCCCTATAAACATAGAATATCTTATACTCACCCCCCTATAAACATAGAATATCTTATACTCACCCCCCTATAAACATAGAATATCTTATACTCACCCCCCTGCATAGATATCTTATACTCACCCGCCTATAGACATAGAATATCTTATACTCACCCCAACCCCTCACATCAGATTCAGTGCTGTATCATCCTTATCTGCTGCCATCTTTCTGTATGAGGAGGTCATTGCTGAAGCCACTGAGTGGCTGCAATAGTCATGTGCCTCTTCCTCACTTCTTGGAACACTTGCACCAGAACATTGAAGTAAAAAGGAGCACATGACTGCTGCAGCCAACCAGCAGTTGCCATCCAGAAGAAGGTGTAAACAGGGAACAGGTGAGGACGGTGCGATGTTAGGTCCAAGGTGAGAGGAGAAGTGAGTATAATTTTTTTTATTTTTAAAGGGCAGCAATATTCTATTGAAATAATTTTAAAAAGTACTGGACAACCACGTAATAGGCTGAACTGGATGGACGTCTGTCTTCTTTTTTCAGCCTTACAAACTGTGACTATGTAACCATTTTAACCCCTTCCTGATGGATGTTTTTTTTCCTCCTTGCCTTCTGAAAGCCATAACTTTTTTATTTTTCCACATACATAGATGTATGAGGGCTTTTATTTTGCAGGACAAGATGTACTTTCTAATGTTGTTATTGATCTGCGATCCCACTACAAAGCCCTTTACCGACATCAGGATGTACTCATACATCATATGTCGGTAAGGGTTTAAATCCTTCTTGTCTCACAAGAGGGTCTGTCAGGTAACTGGGGGATCAGGTTGCATGCTGCCCATAGAGGTCTATGTAGAGGATATGAGAGGTTTGACAGAGATAGAGACAGAGAGAGTCACATAAAAAGATCTATAGGGATAGTATTGGCAGTACTCCTGTCAAGGACCTAAGTGAGAGGCACATGTGACTTAGAAGGGGAATTGATGATTACTACATCCAATAGATGGTGCTGGTAAGCTCATCTCTTTCCCATAAGCCTTATTTTATTAAAAAGGAGCCTTTTGATATGGTGCAGGATAGGAACTGGTAATATTTGGGGAGCGCAGATGCTTGGGCTGTGTGGGGCCTTGCATTAATTATGGCAGCCCTGGCTCTAATAACTGTTATATCTCACCCAAGTGTATGATTTACAGCTTACACTGTTCAGTACTGCCCTGTAATGTCCTACATACTGCTGCTTCTGATTAAGTACTATAGAGATATAAGAGAACAGGAGCTCCTCTTATGTGTGTAGTCAAAGATATCATAGCAGCTAGTCTCCACCCACTAGGTTAGTGGGAGATGGAGCCTGTAGAGAAGAAAATTAATAAAAAATCAGACAAACAAGTTATACAATAGCCACAAATAGAGCTTCATTTCATGTACATAAAACAGCTTATCCTGAAAAGTACAGTTACTCCATAAGCATTAGGTAGCCCTGCAGAATATTGAACTGCAATTGATAATACTTATCTCAACACCGTACAATGTAGTTGATCGATAAAATAACAGTTTTCACTTAAAACAACTGTCACTTATTACAAGGTCAATGATAAATCGAAAATACACCTTTTAGACTGACATCTCTTATGTGTTAACAGAGCTTACCATGCTTTCCTCTAGGGAAGATACGGTATATTTTTCGCTTTAACCGCTATGCATTTTCATGTAAAACATTATCATTAATTAAAGAGTTGCTTTAATGCATGACCTACTCATACTGACAGAAATCTCAAGTGGTAAATGACAGTGATGCAAGCTGCATCTGTACTTTTGAAGCGCCTCTGGTTAACATTATATTTAGTAGTCATCTGCCAATCATCTTACCATCTGCATCCCTAATCTTCAGCAGGAGTGCTTTTAACCAGTGCTTCCATAGCCTTAAGCCAAACTCACACTTTGTATTTCGATTACGTTTTCTAGTGCAGCTTTTATTCTTTAAGCCAAAAATAAGGATGAAAGCCTAAAGGGTAAATTAATAGAATACAATATAGATGCTTCATGCGTGTCACAATTATGGGTGTAACTATAGCTTTAGCAGTTGGTATGGAGGCCAAAGTTAAAGGAGGCTTACTAAGGTGTAAGTACATTGTATATTTTTGAAGGTTGCTCATGTTCAGGTGTCTAGCACCACCATCTCATATACAGAGCTATTATCCATACCTATAATTATTGTTACTTTCCATTAAATGATATGGGCCCACCTCATTTTGCTTTGGAGCCAGGTTTGGACTGGCTCATAGGAGAGCAGGGAAAAATATTGATAGGCTCCTAGGCATGTTGGGCACCTGGGTGGCGAACGCCTGGGGCTGCTTTACAGGGACAGAGTGCAGGAGTCATTTGCGGTATGTGCAGTCATGTACATTAGCTGTAGGGTGGGCCAAGAGACAACCCCAATAGTGGGCCACAAGAATCAAGTCCACTGGTGGGCCCCAGGCACCCCAGTCTGACACTGTATTGGGCCTGCAAATAAGCAATGTTTTTACATATCTCTCTCTTGACGTCTGAACCTGATACAGTAGGTTGTAAAAAAAAAACTGCATCACACTGCTATACTTGAACCTGACCATTCTGTGTTACACAATTACTTACAAAAGACCATCCCTGACATTTTTGATTCTGGAGAATCTTCTCTTATAACTTTGTGTTGTGCTGTTCCTCTGTTATTCCTTCTAGCAATGTACTAACTGACTCAATACAGGGGTGTGGCCCTGCACAGTTTGACATTGTCCAATCAGTGATGACAGTCAGTGTGTGTGCAGGAGCAGACTCCTTTGAAAAATGGAATGGTAACACACAGCTGATTGAACGTGCTAATTAACATGTAATAGCAAAGGCTTATGGGAAATGAGCTCGTCAGCACCATCTACTGGATGCAGCAATTCTCAATTCACATGTGACGCATTGAGCCTTGCAATGCAAAAAGAATTGAAACCATGCCAGTTAAGTTAATCTACAGACAGCTGTTTCTGAGTGTTTGTCCCTCATCAGTGCAGATGTGAACTTACGGACTGGCTAGGTCAAAGGCGAGGCTGGCTTATAAGGGGTAATATATCTTAATGGGGAGAGGTACCATGCTGGTGTGTGAGGATTTAGTTGCCTTTTTGCACCTCACTGGGAATTTGAATAAAATAAGGCTTATGGGAAAGAGCTGAGCTTACCAGCACCATCTATTGGATGTAGTAATCATCAATTCCCCTTCTAAGCCACATGTGCCTCTCACCTAGCCAGGCAGTAAGTTCTCCCAAAACAGCTGTCTGTAGATGAACTTAACTGGCATGGTTTCAATCCTTTTTACCTTGCAAGGATCTGTAAGTCACATGTGAATTAAGGATTACTACATCCAATAGATGGCACTGGCAAACTCAGTTCTTTCCCATAAGTCTTTGTTATATGTAAATGCCCAGTAAGGTGCCAAAAGGTGATTAAATCCTCACACACTGACATGGTGCCTCTCCCCACTGAGATATACTACCCCTTCTAATTGACATGTTATTAATTTATGAGAAGTTCCATTAAAAGGGGTGTTCCCATCTCGCACTTTGATGGCATATCAATACTATATGCCATCAAAGTGTGATAGGTGGGGATTCCATCTCTGGGACCCACACCTATCTTGGGAACAGGCCACCAAAAGTCACTGTTCAGAATGGAGAGTTGGTAGCACTTGCACACAACTCTCCATTCTCTTTTATGGAAGTTCCGAGTCCAGGTTGTGTGTTTGACTGTACTTGGAATTCTCAAAGAGGAGAATGGAGAGATGTGCGCAAGTGCTACTTACTCTTCATTCTTTATGGAGACTTTTGGGGGCATGTTCCCAAGAGAGGTCCTGCATCTATCACACTTAGATGACATATCCTATCAATATGCCCTCAACGTGTGAGATGGAAACATGACAACCAACATGGTAATACTGCCTATTGTCATTTTTGTCAAAACAAAATGTCTCTGAAGACTAATATTTGTCTACCTCTTTAATGTCTGATTTACACTGACAAGCAAATGTGTAACAATGTTTTGAACATTTGAATCTTAGGCTCCATATCTCCATATCTCACTACAGCTTTGAACATGAGTCTATCATTATTTTATAGAAAATCCTCTTGGCTATCTCATACATAAAGTTGCCAAACTGCATCATGTGAGGCCATGACAGCTGGAAGAATCTGAAATGAAGTCCATCCATCCATTCCAAAGCCAAGAGGTGGACGTCCAGGCAACATATCAGATTGAACAAGTCAGCTCATCACAAAGGGCGGCATGTATGAAATTTGTCGTCTAAAGGATTAATTTCATGCGGATTATAATTGCATAGAATGTGCCTGATTTTTTTAACCCACTCTACAGCGGGTCATAAATCAGGCGCATTCTAGTGCTCGGGCGACATTTCTGGCTCAGGTAAACCACTTTCAAAGTGGTATACTTGTTCCAGCAGTAATGCTCCTAGAATTGCCATATGGTTCTAGTGAGTCCCACCTCCCATACGCCCCCGAAATCGGGCGTATTACAAAGTGCCGCTTGCGCTCTGTAATGCACCTGATACAGGCGTACGGGAGCCATTATACTAATGTGAATGGGGCTGTGCCTGATGTCAGGATGAAAATACGTCGAGACTTCTGGTGCAGCCCCGTTCATGCATGCTGCCCAAAGTCTTTAAATTCTGGAGCGACAAACACAGCAGTGGAGGTGGCTCGTATAGTTTGTAACAGTGAGATCCCATACATCCATACAAGCACCGTGTGATGCGCATTACACAAGTCTAGAATGGTGGCCTGAAAAAAGTCAAGAAGCATCTACTTCAATATCGTCATAAGAAACGTCGGCTTGAATTTGCAAAAATGTATGGAAAGTGGACATTAGAATTTTGGAAATGGCTAATTTGGAGCGATGAGACAAAAGTCAATAGACTGAGCTCTGATGGGTGCAAATTAGTCTGGAAGATTCAAGGTAAAAGGGGGCTAATGGATCGAGAAATTGAAGGAACTGTCAAGTTCGATGGAGAAAGCCTAATTATATGGGGTTGTTTCACAGCCAAAGGAATTGGATACTTGGCCAAGATCAATGGTGGTCTCAGTGCTAAGTTATATGTGAGTATCCTACAAGGTGTTACTTCGTACACTCGAGCACTGTGGGTATGAAAAGGATGATATAGTGTTCCAGCAGGACAACAACTAAAAGCATATTTCAAGATTGGTCAAAGAAATAGTTCAATGACAATGAAGTAGGGTTGCTGGATTGGACCCCACAGTTAATGAAAAAGCAATATTCGTACCCAAGTGAGTCAACCAGTATGCACCAACATTGGGAATGTGTAGAAGAGACCTGGGATCAGATTTCAGTCAAGACATGCTTGAGTCTGATTGAGAACATGCCCAGAAGGATTCAGGCAATGTTGAAAGCCAAAAGTGGATTTACAAAATAATAAAAATTAACATTTTGATTTTTAGGAGCAAAACAGTAACAATCCAGTTACATGACAGGAATCTACATAACTAAGCATATGCTAAATACAGTGCCTTGCGAAAATATGCGGCCCCCTTGAACTTTTCAACCTTTTGCCACATTTCAGGCTTCAAACATAAAGATATAAAATTGTGGGACACAATTGTGAAGTGGAACAAAATTTATTGGATATTTTAAACTCTTGTAAAAAAAAAAGCAAACTGAAAAATGGGGCGTGCAAAACTATTCGGCCCCAATAATTTAATACTTTGCTGCGATTATAGCTGCAAGTCGCTTGGGGTATGTCTTTATCAGTTTTGCACATCGAGAGACTGAAATTCTTGCCCATTCTTCCATGGAAAACAGCTGGAGCTCAGTGAGGATGGATAGGAAGCGTTTGTGAGCAGCAGCTTTCAGCTCTTTCCACAGATTCTCGATTGGATTCAGGTCTGGACTGTGACTTGGCCATTCTAACACCTGGAGATGTTTATTCCATTGTAAATTTTGCTTTATGTTTGGGATCATTGTCTTGTTAGAAGATAAATCTCCGTCCCAGTCTCTGGTCTTTTACAGACTCCAACAGGTTTTCTTCCAGAAAGGTCCTGTATTTGGCTCCATCCATCTTCCCATCAATTTTAACCATCTTCCCTGTCCCTGCTTAAAAAAAACGAAGGCCCAAACCATGATGCTGCCCCCACCATGTGTGACAGTGAGGATGGTGTGTTCAGGGTGATAAGCTGTGTTGCTTTTACACCAAACATATTGTTTTGCATTATGCAAAGTTGGATTTTGGTTTCATCTGAGCAGAGCCCCTTCTTCCACATGTTTGGTGTCTCCCAGGGGGCTTGTGGCAAACTTTAAATGAGACTTTTTATGGATATCTTTGAGAAATGGCTTTCTTCTTGTCACTCTTCCATAAAGGCCTGATTTGTGCAGTGTACGACTGATTGTTGTCCTATGGACAGACCCTCCCACCTCAGCTGTAGATCTCTGCAGTTCATCCAGAGTGATCATGGGCCTCTTGGCTGCATCTCTGATCAGTATTCTCCTTGTTTGAGATGAAAGTCTAGTGGGACGGCCAGGTCTTGGTAGATTTGCAGTGGTCTGATACTCCTTCCATTTCAATATGATCGCTTGCACAGTGCTCCTTGAGATGTTTAAAGTTTGGGAAGTCTTTTTGTGTCCAAATCCAGATTTAAACTTCTTCACAACAGTATCACAGACCTGCATGGTGTGTTCCTTGGTCTTCATGATGCTCTCTGCACTTTAAACAGAACCCTGAGACTATCACAGAGTAGGTGCATTTATATGGAGACTTGATTACACACAGGTGGATTATATTTGTCATCATCAGTCATTTAGGACAACATTGGATCATTCAGAGATCCTCACTGAACTTCTGGAGTGAGTTTGCTGCACCGAAAGTTAAGGTGCTGAATAATTTTGCATGCCCCACTTTTCAGTTTTAAATTTTTTACAAAAGTTTAAAATATCCAATATATTTCGATCCACTTCACAATTGTGTCCCCCTTGTTGTTGACTCTTCACAAAAAAATTTAAATTTCATATCTTTCTGTTTGAAGCCTGAAATGTGGAAAAAGGTTGAAAAGTTCAAGGGGGCTGAATATTTTCGCAAGGCACTGTATTTGCAAAGCAAATTGATGTATGAGATCGCCTAGGTGATTTTATATGAAATGATGGTAGTCTCATGTTGAAAGCTGTAACGGATGGTAAGATATAGAGCCTGAGAGTCAAAAGTTCAAAATATTGTTACCCTTCTGCTTATCAGTGACTTTATGTATAACAAAATAAAAGGTTTTGGTTTAGAAATTAACATGTTTTACTTTTTTTCTGCTTTTTTTAGTATAGTCAAGAATTTCGTCCACGTATCACCTGGGACATGTGGCATCCAACCTTAGTAGCCGAAGCTTTATTTGCTATAGCGAATATTTTCAGCTCTTTGAGACTGATCTCATTGTTCACAGCCAATTCTCACCTGGGTCCTCTGCAGATCTCTTTAGGAAGAATGCTTTTGGACATTTTAAAATTTCTCTTTATTTACTGTCTTGTGTTACTGTCATTTGCAAATGGATTGAATCAATTATACTTCAATTATGATACAACTGAAAATAGGACCTTGAACTGTACTGGAATTCGATGTGAAAAGCAGAACAATGCCTTCTCCACGTAAGTTATAGACTGAAATTATATATATTTTTTAAAGTTTTAAAGATAACATGCAACTAATCTGAAAAATATATCCACAGTACAGATACTGTAAGGCTAGATCCACACCGCAATTTGAAAATGGCGGCAAATATCTGACAGCATTTTCGAATTGCTGGACCGTACTGCAACGCCGTTTTTTTGTACGGTTTATGTGCAAAAGTCGGCGGTCAGATTTCGGATTCCCAGTTGCCCATTAAATTAGGGCTTCGGGAATCCGTGCTGTATAGACTACAGCAATGATTTTCTATTGACGTCTACACAGCGCAGGGTATGGTCAGTTTTCAGTGGATTAAAAATACTGAATATGCTGCAAAAATAACCAAAATCCTGTGCTGTGTAGACATAGCCTAATAACTTTTCTATTTAAAATCTTTTTGGGCATCTGTATTTTAGGGAAATTGTGGAAATCCTTTCACACCCCTTTTCCCAGATCCTGCCATGGTTTATAAAAATGATGTCCAAGTTCTGTATTTTTATCCCAGGCCCCTCTTTTCTACCTTATGGCATTTTTCATGAGGTAAATAAAAATTTTTTTATCTAATGCTTCTTGGGGAAAATGGCATGTGATGGAACATGATGCAAATTTTTTTCCTTCCATGAGTTCATATGAATTCAAAGGGAAAATAAAATTAAAGGGTCCCATGGACTGAACTTAAAAGGGGAATGTATTTACTTCTTTAGTTCGGCCCGATTTTATATGCTTCAGGGTTTTTTCCCTCCCAGCTGGGGTGAACCTTTATCCCCCCCCTTTCAATGTTCATGTGGGCCCCAAGAGGAAAATCCCCCCCTCCTCCCTTTTTGAGTCCCCAAAAGTCACTGTGGGCTTCCCCATGCAGTCTTATTTTGTAAGAGCTGTTTAAAATCCACAGGCTGATTCAATCTAGAAATGAGGGAATGATATTTTTTCCTCTCACAGTTTTGGGGTTTTGTTTCAAATTTAATCCAGCTTTTTGAAAGGCACAAAATTTTCCCTTCTAAAGCAGGAGAGTTAGAAAACCCAGAACCAAAAATTTTTATGGGTTTTTTGATTGTAGGAAAATTGCCCCGCCAAATTTGTTTCTGCTAGGGGGTTTCAGAAAAAAAAAATTGCTTTAAGGGACCTAACCCCTGAGTTTAGGCAGGGATCCACAAAAAATTTGTGCTGGTTTTCCCTTTTTGTGGAAGCCTACAGTGTTATTTGTTTTTCTGGGTGTGCAGAGTGAAAATGTGCCCCTCCCCTTTTTTAGGGGGGGGAGAGGGCAGGAATTTCAAAGCTCCCGTTTAATACGTTCCCAGGGGCCCCCCGAAAGAATGTAAAATGAGCTCTCAGCTAGTGAAATGGGAAGAAAAGGGGGGATTTGACCAGTTTCTGGATTTCAGTGTAAACAGAAAAAGAAGATAAGGAATACTGTGAATACAAGACAGGGTTTGCTAATTTAAAATCCAATTGCCAAAGTTGTTTTTTTTCACTGTCCCTTTTCTGAAGGGAAAAATTTAATTTAAATTTTACAAAACCCTTTTAAATTTCCCGCCTTTCTCTACTCCCTTTTCAGTAGAACTCCCATGAGTTCATAGAGGCACAGAAAACTTAAAATTTTGGGTTATGGGTCCCTTTTCCCCTCCTACTTCAGGAGGGAAATCCCTTTATCTGTTGGAGAAACAAACCCTGGGGGTGTGTTCTGCATAAAAAACCCCCTTGGGGAAACCCCCGGAAATTTTGGGTTTGGCAAGTTTGGCATGAAAAAAATCCGTGCCCCTAGAGGGTCTGGCAAAAACAGATCTATAAAACCCCACCCATGGGATTTTTCTACTTGCCCAATACAGATGATAAATCTCTTGGATCACAAAGGGGGAAAAAATTTTTTTTATGGCATGTGTTTTGGGGTCAGGGGGGGGAAAATAAGGAAAAAACCTACTGTTCCCCTTTAGCCCCACGATGTTTTTTGTGTTTGCTGCAGAATACTCCAAAATGACCCACAACCCCAACACAGTCCTTAAAGGGAAAAAAAACTGACCCAAATGTGGGACACCGAGACAAAAAAAGTTATCAGCTCACCTGGCATGTGCCCGGGCAAAAGAGACAATCTAGGTCCCAAAAAAATTTCAGCAATAGGGAAAAAAGCCAGCCCAGTCCCCGTTGTAGTTTAATTAAAACTTGCTTTTAAAAATTTCATTCCTAAAACAAAAGGTAACACCCGAATTTTAAAACACAAGAAAAAAAAACCCACACATAACCCTTTCCGGAAAAGCATGGGAGAAGTAAAAGGTTGATGCGTTTTAAAAAATGCCCCTGTTTTTTAATTTAAAGATCTGGGTATGAAGTAAAATGGGAGGGAGGCCCACAAGAAAAAAGTCAATCAAAACCCCGAGTGGGCAGGGCCCGGGGACAGTTCGTTATAAAGGGGGGCCAAAAAAAAAAGATCAGGGCCGGCCGGGCCCGGCCCCCCTGGACAAAAAGACTGGGGTAAACCAGGTCAAAAAAACCCGATAAAAAAACAAAAAATTTGAAAACAAAAAGCGAACATTAAAAGTCAAAAAAGTCTAAAAAATCAGGAAATTTTACATATTTTGGGGGGTTCTTTAAATAAGTTCTTGGGGGGTTCTGCCAAAAAAGGGGGGGAAAGGGGTTAAATTGCTACCAAATGGTTTTTTTAAAACCCGTAACGACCAGTGTTTTCAAATTTAGAAAAATTTTTAGCCCGTACGTTGAGGGTTTCTGGACGCCCGAAAAATAAAAATAATTTTAAATGAGGAAAAGTGGGGGAAAGGGGAAGTCCTTTGGGAACCAAACTTGTGACCAAAAATTAAATATTGTGTTTGGAAAAGATGGTAATAGGGCCATGGTTTCCCGTCTGCATGTAAAAAAAGTGCATTACAAATTTAAATTCACTTCCCGGTTCTTTAAGCTATGTACATGCCCCAAAAGGGATCCCTAGGGTTATTTCTAGTCAGGAAAAAGAAGGCTTTTTAAAAAATTGGAAACCCTTTGGTTTATCTGTCTGGAGTATGTTTGTGTTCAGCAAAAAAAGAAGATGGGAATCTTTGAAAAAAAAAAAAAAAACATATGTGTTAAATGAATGCCATATATGCCTATGGGGGACAGAAGCATCCATTTTTTAAAATTTAAAACCTGGGGCCTTTTGGGGGTACAAAAATTTTTTACCCTATTATTTTTTGGAGCTTTCCCTTTAGGGGGGGAAAGTGAATGGCTCTTCTCCTCCTCTTGATTTTGTTGGAACTGCTAGCATCCGCTTGACACATAAAATGTGGGAGGGGTTGCTGTCAGCCCTATCGGTGCTCCAGTGGAGGAAAAAAAATTCGGGTTGGCTTTCCCCGAGGAAAAATGTTGGCGCCCAAAATGTTTAAAATTCCCCCAAATTCCTAAAAACCCCGTTTGCTTTCTCCCGAATTTCCCAGTTTTCGAAACACATTGAAGACTACCTGTATAAGGGAAAAGTCCAGGGTTTACTGGAAAGCTGCCTGTCTTGTACAAATTATTAATTTCCCCCTAAGTGAAAAACCACATCATACCTTGCGTTAGTACATTTACCTTTAGTAAGATAGCTGATGTAAAATGTAAGTCCCAGCCCCGCCCCCACAAATTTTTCCCCCCTTTAAAGTGGCGTCATCAGGGAAAAGGGGCAGCCCAAAGCATGGAATTTTTTTTAAAGGGTTTAAAGCCCAAATTTAAAAGTTCCATCTTTTTTAATCATTTTCCAATCAAAAAAATTTTGACCAGGGAAAAATCCAAAAGAATTTTCAGCGGCCGTCCCAAAAGAGATTTTGGTGTGGGGGATGCTCCACCTGTAAACCTCTCCCCTTTTAGGGAAACGCACCTGCATCCCAAAACAGTTTCCAAATTCCCATTTTTTTTGCCTTAAATTTTACGAAAGTGTAGCATGGAGCATTTTTTTCATTCCTGCCCCCCCGGGCAAAACCCTAGTATGTCTCCCCCCATTTGGGACCAAAAACTTTCATAGGAGGACATCTCGTTTTTTGCACACTCAGGGTCCCCAAAACTGGTTCTTTGTTATTTTTACACTAAATTCGTTCACCCACACTGCCGCATTGTTTTCAAAAAAATTAAAAATTTTTTCTCTTTTCATTGAATCAAATTTTTTAAATTGTCATAAGTAGGTTGAGCGATTAATTTTCGACACAAATTGTTGAAATCGGCACAGTTTTTATGTTGATCCCAAATTTTTTTGAAACATGCGATAATTTTAGTTTTAAAAAAATTTTGCATTATCTATTTTTAATATTTACGGGCCCTTTTCCCGGCGCTTTTGTCCCTTTTTTGGGGGCCAGCAAATCAGCCCTTTCAGAATAGGCAGGGTGAGGTGTGGTTTTCCGGGCGTCATGGGCTTTGGGTGTGTATGGGTTTCGGGTTGGCTGGAAAAAAACCATGAAACCCCGTTTTAAATTGAACAGCCCTTCCTGTTTTTTTTTGTTTAGTGTCTCACCCGCGTCTCATAAACAGTAGGACGTTTCCCCTCGGGCCTGTGTCCAAAAAAGCCCAAACGAAATTTTTTCTATTTCTTCCAAGAGAAAGTCTACTTTTGATTTCTGTGATCCTTAAAAACTTAGTTAGATCAGAGGGTTTGGGGAAGGGTTTTTTTTGTTTTTAAGGTAGAGGAATTTTAAAAGGAGAATTCTACCCCTGTTAAAATCAGGGGTGGGGCGGGGGGGAGCCCCCGCGGGGGCGGGAAAAACAGACCCAAACTCTATAAAGAAAACTGGGTTTAAAATTCACCCAAAAACCTGTGTAGGGCCCTTGCCTGCAATTCTTTATTATTAACAAATTTTTTTATTGAAAATTTTCCCAGATATTGGGGGAAAAAAATGAACTTTTATTTGGATAAAACTTTTTCTTGTAACTGCAGGTTCTTTGTTAGGGGCAAAAATAAACTTTTTATTATCAGTATACATTTTCGATAGGTTTTTCTTTTTCAATTTTGGGCCCCCTTTCCCCTTTTGTTGATATAGCCACCTTCGTTAAATTAGAATTCCGCAATTTTGGAGTCAGACCCCAAAAATTGATAGGGGCCCCAAAAAAAAAATTTTTTTTTATCGGGAAAAAAACCAAAAGTACGTGTTTTTTCATTTTGTCGCAATACAGATTTGTTTCATTGAGGCCCCCATTTCACTTAAATGTTAATACAGCAAATTTTTTTAGTTTTAACCCAAAAGGTTAATTTTAAAGCGTGCCAAAAAAAAAACCTTTTATTATTTCCCAAAATTAAAATTACAGATATAAGTGTTTTTTCACTTTGGCGACTACAGCTTTGTTTTAATTTTACGACCTTGCCCTTAAATTTTGAATTTCGCAAATTTTGTAGTCAACCCCAGGTGAAATTTAAAGGTGCCCCAAAAATACCTTTTATTAAACCAAAAAACATTTAGTACGTGGTTTTTTTTACCCTTTTGGGGCAGGCCCGCTTTGTTGATTTTGATTCTTTGCAGTTAAATTTTGAATCCAGGGAAAATTTGGAAATTACCCCAAAAGGGGGAATTGATAGGTGCCAAAAAAATTCCCCTTTTTTTATCCGGGAAAAAATTTACAAAATATGTGTTTTTTCCTTTGGGGCATTTCGCTTTGTTCAAATTTAGGCACCTTGCACTTAAATGTTTAAACGCAATTTTTGTAGTCACCACCCGGTGAATTTATAGGTGCCCAAAAAAATCCTTTTTTTTTTCCGAATTAAATTTTCAAAATAAGTATTTTTTCACTTTGGGCCAAATACAAACTTTGTTCATTGAGGCAAAACCCTTTCACTTAATGTGAAATACGGGAATTTTTTAGTCAAAAACCCCAGGTGAATTGGGAAAGGTGCCCAAAAAATACCTTTTATTTTTCGAATACCCTTTCAAAATACGTATTTTTTTTCAAATTTGGCGTAGGCCCGCTTTTTTTGATAGTTTTTTCCCTTTTCAGGGAAAAAGTGAATACAGCACTTTTTTTAGTCACCACAGGTTTAAACTTTATAGGTGCAAAAAAATTTTAAACCCTTTTTTTATCCGGGAAAACATTACAGATACGTGTTTTTTTCAATTTTGCCCAAATCCAAAAATTTTTTTGATTAGAGGGCCCCCTTGCAGTTAAAATTTTAATTCCCGCAATTGTGTTTTTTACCCACAGGTGGGAAATTTATAGGTGCCAAAAAATAACCCTTTTATTTCCGGGTTTCATTAAAGATACGTTTTTTTTCTTTTGGCCCCAAATAATCTTTTGTTCATTTAGGCACCTTTTCAAAATTAAATGTTTAATACAAACAATTTTGTAGTCACCACAGGGGGAAAATTTAAAAATGCCAAAAATTCCCTTTTTTTATCCGGAATACATTTCAGATACGTGTTTTTTCATTTGGGGCCGGAGCTTTGTTGTAGATCTATTTTCAGTTAAATTTGAATACAAACAATTTTTTGTATTTTCAAAGGTGAATTGTAGGTGCAAAAAAATACCATTTTATTATCCCAATTTCATTTCATATACGTGGGTTTTTTTTTTTGGTGCAGGGCCCGCTTTTGTTGATAGCTTTTACTTTGCCCGTTAAAATTTTAATCCAGGGAAATTTTTTTTGGGGTTTGAGGGAATTTGGGGAAAGCTGTGATTTGCCGTCTTTTTTAATAAGAGACCTTTTTCCCAAAAAATCTTCCCTTTCCTTCTCAAATTTTTTTTTATTTTGAACATGGAGCGAAAATTTAAAAGGGGGTAAGCGAGAAAAAAAGGGGGGGAGGACATGGAGGTAGAGGGACGAGGGGAAGGTGCCCCCTTCCAAATGCTGGCGACAACCGCATGCCGCGGGGGAATTTATAGTTGCAGGACCCTCAGGCCTGTCATGTGGGTAAGGGGCCCCGTGAATCCCCAGTAACGAAAAAAATGTCGCCCAAACTGTTTCCCTTTAGTGGTTAAAGCAAACCCCGCTCCGCCGTCTTAACCTCCTCGTCCTTCCAGTAAAAGGCCCAAATGTCCCTTTAAACAACAAACTTTAGCATCCGTCCAACATGAAGCAGGCCCCAAATGCCCAAATCGGTGTACCCACCAAATGTGGATAATCCATTTTCTTGAAGACCCCTTTTTTAGACAAAATGCGGGTTGGGGGGCAGAAGGCCCTGTTAAAAGATCCCAAAAGGGGCCCAAAGAGGTGATTTTTTTTGCTCTGACGCCCCCGTTACTGGTGCCATCAGAGGAGGAGAAGGAAGCCCCCGGGCCAAAACGGTAAAAATTACCAGGCCCGGGTTTGGGAAAGGGCCTTTCCAAATCCCTCTTTTTCTTGTAGGGCCCCATGCTCCTGGATGCAGAATGTCAGGCGACGAAGTCCTGGGGTTGATGATGATGATGGGTACATTGCGGATAATCCATGGTCTTTTCAGCAGAATTTGTTGCGAGCGCTTCATCCTTTGGGCGAGGGGGAAAACGATGGGGTAGTGTCCCGTACGGGGTTCCCCTCAAAAAGGGAGGGGGGCCGGGGGAAAAAGTCCGCTGATATGATTCCGCCCGCCCGGTTTAAACGAAAAACCCGCTCCCCCCGCCCTTTTCGCCCTTTAAAAAGGTCCCGGACCTCTCAAGCCTGGGCCCTTTCCCCTTTTTGGGAAGGGCCCTTTATTTCCCCAGCCCAAAGTCATATGCCCCCTTTTCCCCCAAAAAACAAAGTAAAAGGGGAAAAAAACCCTTGGTGGGGGTTTAAACCCCCCCCAACTTGGGTTAGTTTACCCTGCAGGGGAAGGGAGAGTTGAAAAGGAGGGGAACAAATTTCCAAAAAAGGCCAGACCGATTTCCGGGCCCTCAAACCACTGTACACACCCCCGGTCTCGCCCCTCCTCAACTCCCCCCAACCCAAAAGGGTTTCCCCATCGCCCCATGTTCTCGAGTCAAAGGGGTCCAAAGGGGTTTAGCCTCCGCTTCCAGCACCACCGTCGCCGAGTTCCACCCGCACAACCCCGAGACCCAAAACCCACCCTTCTCCTTTTCCCCCAAATTTGACAACCTGCACGCCGTTAAAAGCGGCCAGTCTAGCCCGCCAGCCTTCTGTCTTCCGGTTTGGGAAAAAAGAAAAACTTTAAAACCCCAAAAACCCTCCCAAAGCCCCAAAAGCCGGGAAAGTGGGGATTGCCCGGGGTTTTTGGGCCCTTTGGAAAATTTTTGCCTTTTGTTTTTTGGGTTTGGGGGCACAGGGTGGGTTCCGCCCGACAATTTGGGCCCCTTAAATGCCCCAAAACCCGATGCCGAGCAGGCATTTCCCTTTTCCAGAAAAGCCGTCCCCCGCCATGGCCCGCCAAAGTTTCATCTTAAAAGTTTCAAGGGGCGTTTTTTCTGCCCTCTGTGGGCCCGGAAAAAATCCATTCAAACCAAACCGTCACATGGGGCTAGGGAAGCACGGCCAAAACCCCCCTAAAACTCTGGGGAAAGCTCACCCCGGGGGGTTGGGTGGATGGTTTGTGGGGGTTTACGGTGGCTTCAGGGGTGGCGCACCCTCTTCAATTCCGCGGGATGGTGCAGGGTTTTTTCCCCCAAAGGTTTCCCCTTGGGGGGCATTAAAGGGCCAGAAAACCAGGGCCGTGTTAAAATTTAAACTGTCCCTTTGGGGGAACCCCCCCACACAGGTCCCGGAGCTGTGGGGGCCCCTTCCAACAAGAGATCGAGCGCTGGGTTTGGGGGCCAAAAACCTTGTTAAAGGGAAGGTGGTGTGCGTAAAGGGCGAAATCTGGTGGCCCCCCTTAAGATCGGAGGCTGGAGGGCCCCATCCCTTGCCGGCCACATGTCTTTACCCTTGTGTCCCGAAATTTTAAAGGGGCTAAACCCGGGGCTGGACTGGGCCCGCTGAGGAAGTCTGAAGTCTTTTGTTGCACTTCCGCCCCTTGCAAAACCCCGTTTCCCTTTTGCTGGCTGCGTTGCAGCGTCAGCTCCGCCCCCCCCATCAAACCCTTCATTCTTGACGTGGCCAAAAAAACCCCTGGAATTCCAAACCCCCCCCCATGCTTCCCGGGGATTGTGGCCCCGCCAGCGCAATGGGCCTTTTGCAGTACGGAAATGGCACAAAGGCCTTTAAACCCAAAAAGCGGTTTCGGACCCCGGGGGGGTTGAGCCCCGGGGGTGGGGCAGGTGAAAAAAAAGTTTTTGCCCCCAAAAACCTTTCCAAATTTTTAAAAAAAGCCCCAAAAAAAGGGCGTGCGGACAAAGCCCTTGTCGCATGGTTTTGTGGTTTCTTAGTTCTGGAATGAAACGTTGGACATCTGAAACAAACAGGTCCCGCCAGCGACGGAGGGGGACGGACACAGTGCCAAAACCGGGTTTCTTCCGTAAATCCCCCCAAAGGCCCCACAGTTTCAAAATTTCATCGGGCCTTTTATTAGGCAGTGGTTGGGGTTTTCCCGGGCTATTTCAAGGTGGCGCCCTCAGCTCTCAGGGTTTTTCCCAGACACCGACGGGTTTCCGACGTCCCTGCCTTTGGGAAAAAGGTTTGGCGCGAATTTGAGGGGGGGGGAAAAATGAGGAAGATCAGTTTTCTAGTGCCCCAGGAAAGGTTGGGAAATCAAGGCTCCAAACCCTCATATGAGTGCTTGGATGGCCCCCCATTTCTTCCCAAAAAGTACCCCCCTTTTTAAGGCCATTAAAAATAAAACAGTTGTGGGGTGGGTGGCCAAAAACCCCCTGGTCCCGGGGGCAAAAAAAAAACTAGCATTTCTTTCCTTTTTCCAAACCCCCCCCAAAAGAGGGGTAAAAATGGGAGGGAAAGGAGACCTTTCTGATTTGGGCAACTGGAGACATCTGTTGGTCTGCTTTCCCCGTTTTCCCCAAAAGTCCGGTTGGAAAAAACATTCGCGATGTGGGCAGCCGTAGAAATGAAAAGTAGCCGTAGTGCGCAGCCCGCTGCAGGCAAGGTGGGGGGAAGGCCCAAAGGGTGACCTTGGCAATTTTAATTTTCCCCCTACCAACGCATTGCAAAAGCAAAGGGCCCCCATCAAACAAACAGAGACCGCTTTAAGATCATGGTTTCAGGGCTAACTGCGTCTCAAAAACGATGTTTTTGTATGTTTTTCCGGAAAACCCCTTTGACTTCTGGGTATTCCAAAAAGGCGAATGGCCCGAGCCCGTCGCCAGCCATTTGAGGTGTTTTCCCCGCCCGGGAGCCAGCTTCTAATTTGAGCGGACCTTCAGCATACTGGAGGAGTTTTTACAGACAAAAGCATGGCTTTCCACAGATAATGTGGATGTTTGGGCTTTCATCAAATGAATTTAGGCATGGATTTTCTGATGATGATGTTGTGGCCCCCAAAAATTTCCCAGGTCACCAAATTTGTTGGGCCCGGGCTAAATTCACATTCCTCTTCAAACAGAAATTTGGGCCCCCTTGAAAATTTTTTTTAAAATTTATCATTTCCTTTTCTTTCAATTTTTTTTTCTCTTTTCCCAACAGTTTTATTTTGCCGGTTTTGCTTTGTGGGGGAGACTGTAAAAGACAGCAAGGTTTCATGACAAAACCCTTATTCCTTTTTCTCACTTTATCTTTTTGAAGTTTTGCCCTTTTCAATGGTTTTAAATTTATGTTTTTTGTGAGATACAGCTAAAAATTATGGTCCCTTTGGGAAAAGAAATTTTGGCTTTTAAGTGGGCCCTTTCTCTCCAAATTTTTAATAGTGGTGAGAAAATCATATTTATAATTTTTTGGGGGCATGTTGCTGTGAGATAAACAAATAATCATGGTCTTTTTTGGCAGAAATGTGGCTTCTAAGTGGCCTTTCTCCCCAACAAATTTTTAACAGTGGTGGGGAAATTCATTTTTTTAATTTTTTGGGGGCATGTGCTTTTAAATTTCCCGCAAAACTAAAGGGCCATTATAAAAAAAATGTTGTTTCTAAAAGAAATTTGTTCTTCACAATTGGGCAAGAGTGGTCAAGGGTGAAGGTGCGTCAGAAACAGGAATAGGTGGACACTGTTAATGGACAAAATTTTTGCAAAATTTACTTGTTTTTTGCAAGATCTTTAAACATACTATCCAATTTCCCCGTATTGAGAAACCCCCTTTTAAAACCAAATTTAAAAAAAAAAAAAACAAAGGGCTTGGTGGGGGTTCCATCCTTTTTTTAAAAATGTGTTTTATTTGAATTAAACTGCATAAAAAACTTACATGTAACCAAAAAAGCTGGGGAAAAAAATTCCCCTGAAGTGTACAAGGGAGGTTTAATAGGGGAAAAATTGACCAGATGGGTTAATTTAGGGACAATTGGGGGTATGGAGCACAAAAGAGAAACAAAGTACAGAGACAAATTTTCCCCCAGCACGTTGAGGGAAAAAAGAGAAAAAGAATTTCCAAGGAAAAAAGGGCACCTGGGTTGGGGAAAGGGTGCGTTAAACCCACCAGTATTTAAATGGGAAACTTCAATTGGTCCGCACTCTTACGGAGGGGCCCAAGCCCCTACCCCCGGACCAGGAAAGTATATGTTCCCGTGAAAAATTAAAAAGGTGGTTCCAAAAAAACTCCCTTTTTTAGGCACTTTTTTTAAACTGTGGGTTTAGACATGTTTAATGGTCATACTGTGGGGCCAAAAAACAGGGATAGTCAAAATCCAGTGAAACTAAAATGGGGGTTGAAAGATCCTTTTCCCGGCACTTTTTAATTTGAGGGGGAAAAACAGGTTTAAGGTCTTTTGGCCCGGGCCAGGACAGGTATTGTTAATGGGCCAGTTTAAAATAAAATTTTTGGTTGAAAAGGATCCTTTTTCCCCCGGAATTTTTAATTTGGGGTATGCGGTTTGGGGCTCTTTCTGTGGGCCCCGGACAAAGGTTTTAGTCAATTTTTTTCCCCCTGAAAAAAAAAATGGTGGGTTTAAAAGGGTCCCCTTTTTTGGGAAAATTTTAATCTGGGGGTCATGCAGGTTTGGGGTAAAGCTGTGGCCCCGGACAGGGGATAGTCAATGTCCAAATGAAACTAAAATTTTGGGTTTAAAAAACTCCTTTTTCCGGGACTTTTTTAATCTGGGGGTCATGAAGGTTTGGGGTCATGCTGTGGCCCACGGACAGGTATAGTCAATGTCCAGTGATACTAAATGGTGGTTCAAAGACTCTTTTTCAGGCACTTTTTAATCTGTGGGTCCAGACAGGTTTAATGATCATACTGTGGGACAGAACTGGTATAGTCAATGTCCAGTGAAAACTAAAATGGTGGTTTGAAAGACTCCTTTTCACCGACACTTTTTAATTTGAGGGGTCAGACAGGTTTAATGTTCATACTGCGGTCCAGGACAGTTATTAGGTAACTGTCCAGTTCAACTAAATGGTGGTTTTGAATGACTACTTTTTCTTTGCACTTTTTAATATGCTGGGTCAGACAGTTTAATGGTCCATACTGTGCGTAAAGAAACAGGTATAGTCAATGTCCAGGTGAAACTAAAATGGTGGTGAAAGACTCCTTTTCCGGCACCTGTTAATCTGGGCGTGGTCATGCAGGTTTGGGGCTCAGGCTGTGGCCCAGGACAGGTAAAGTCAATGTCCAGGTGAAACTAAAATGGTTGTTGAAAAGACTCCTTTTTCCGGCATTTTTAATCGGGGTCATGCAGGTTTGGGTCATGCTTGTGGCCTAACGACAGGTATAGTCAATGTCCAGTGTGAAACTAAAATGGTGGTTGAAAAGACTCCTTCTTTCCGGCCACTTTTTATCTAGGGGTCATGCAGGTTTGGGGCTCATGTGTGGCCCAGGACAGGTTTAGTCAATGTCCAGTGAAAACTAAAATGGTGGTTGAAAGACTCTTTTTCCGGCATTTTTTAAATCTGGGGTCATGCAGGTTTTTGGGGCCATGCGTGGCCAGGACAGGTATAGTCAATGTCCAGTGAAACTAAAATGGTGGTTAAAAAGACTCCTTTTTCAGGCACTTTTAATCTGTGGGACAGACAGGTTTAATGATCATACTGTGGTACAGAAAAGGTATAGTCAATGTCCAGTGAAACTAAAATGGTGGGTGAAAGACTGCTTTTCCCGAACTTTTTAATTTGAGGGTCAGAAGGTTTAATGTCATTACTGCGGTCCAGACAGGTATTAGGTAATGTCCAGTTCAACTAAAATGGGGGTTGAAAGACCCCTTTTTTCTTGCACTTTTTAATCTGGGGGTCAGACGGGTTTAATGGTCATGCTGTGGTACAGAACAGGTACAGTCAATGTCCAGTGAAACTAAAATGATGGTTGAAAGACTCCTTTTTCCGGCACCTTTTAATCGGGGGGTTCATGCAGTTGGGGCTCATGCTGGGGCCCAGGACAGGTAAAGTCAATGTCCAGTGAAACTAAAATGGTTGTTGAAAACTCCTTTTTCCGGCAACTTTTTAATCTGGGTCATGCAGGTTTGGGGCTCATGCTGTGGCCAAGACAGGTATAGTGAATGCCCAGTGAAACTAAAATG
Source organism: Phyllomedusa bahiana (assembly GCA_025379985.1). NCBI lineage: Eukaryota > Metazoa > Chordata > Amphibia > Anura > Hylidae > Phyllomedusa > Phyllomedusa bahiana. Next base: position 45,564 of record JAODAL010002998.1, read on the forward strand.
GTGGTTGAAAGACTCCTTTTTCCGGCACTTTTTAATCTGGGGTCATGCAGGTTTGGGGGCTCTTTGCTGTGGCAAAGGACAGGGATAGTCAATGTCCAGTGAAACAAAAATGGTGGTTAAATGATCCTTTTTTCCAGCACTTTTTAATCTGGGGTTAATGCAGGTTTGGGGGCTCATGCTGTGGCTCAGGACAGGGATAGTCTATGTCCAGTGAAACTAAAATGGTGGTTGAAAGACTCCTTTTTCCGGCACTTTTTAAATGTGGGGGTCATGCAGGTTTGGGGCTCATGCTGCGTTCCAGGACAGGGATATTCAATGTCCAGTTCAAGTAACATGATGGTTCAATCATACTGCCTTCTGGGCACTTTTTAATTTGTGGGTGATGCAGGTTTAAAGGCTCATGCTGGGGGTGCAACAGGGATAGTTGAATGGTCTTGATTTTTTGTTCTGTGGTTTTTAATAACCTAGTGTGTTCCCTAAGTTTTATAGAACGTATCCATTTGACTGTTGTGGATGTTAATTCCAGCTTCTCCAGCCCTGTTTGGGTGTAAGAATGAAGGTGTTGCTCTCCCATAGACTTTAATGGTCATCGATCATAATCTATCATCGACCATCGACCATCGATGGCCAATGTAATCGCTCAACACTAGTCATAAGGTCAAACATTGTTCCCAATTAATGCTCTACATTAAAGGGGTTTTCTCTCTACAAAGATCATATATGTAATGATGGAAACAGTAAAAATAAGCACTTTTGCAATTGGTTTGCATTACTTAAATCATTTAGTATAGCAGATATAAATTAATCTGTGTGTTCTACAACAAAAACTGCAGCCTGAGGTTGGGCCATGCCCCTTTTTCTGTGATTGGCTGACTGATATTTAATTAAGCCTGTTGGGACACATCACCTGTACTGTGATTGGCTATCTGCACTCTGTGCTTACTCCCCTATGAGCTGTGGAAAATCAAAGTGAAACCGCTTTCTGTGCTGGCTGTGTAATAAACGCTGTCTGAGCTCCTCTATGCTCATCTCCCAGACCTATGTGAAGGATTTGGACAATTACTGAAACTCTATCTGCTAGATTTACTCTCCCCTCATGTAACACAGCTTTATACACTCTAATTCTGCCTGATAACAGAGGGGGAGGCAGGCAGCGTGCATTTTTCACATTTGTTTTATCAGTTGAGACTGTATGTGTAACGGTTTACAGCAATGCAGGTGTTTGGTTACAAAGAACTTATGGAGGGAGGTGACAGCTCTGCAGAAATGAGATTGACCATTTCAGGAGGTCTGCAGAGCTGTGACATCCTCTCCCTTCCACTGTTCACACAGAATGATGATGTCACCAGTCTTCAGTGAGGGAAGACATGCCTACTGGGAGGAGAGACATGCCTACTGAGAGGAGAGACCCATCTAATGGGAGTAGAGACCAACCCCTGGATTTGAAACTGTAACAGACAGACACAGCTCAAGTCTGTGAAACCAGTGATGAGAAAACCCCTTTAAGATTTTGTCATTCTTCTTCTATAGATTACTTTGATTGGAAGAGATATTCATAAATGATCATAGGCCAATACTATTCACTTGCAAAATACATATTTATAAGTCAGTCCCACAGACCTTATATCTGTCTCCTAGCTGTGTACACAGATTATCTTTCATAATATATACTGTGATGACTCACTCTTGTCTGGACGCCATCTTGGTCTGTCCTAGGGGTCAACGCTTAGCTCTTCGGATCACCGTCCTCGGTAGAACGGTATTGGCACACCCATATATGACACTGTGACACTGTTTCTCCTTGAATCCGCCCTTAGCCAGCTTTATTTCACCCATCACAGGGTACAGTTACAGATGCAAAATAAACCTCAGGCCGGCTAGCCACTAACTAAAACGCAATAATAGACCCTATCTATCAGTGGTCTGGACCTATACAGCACCATACACACTGTACTCTTCCAGTATGGTATCGGCTTCCCTTAAACCTCTGGGGGGGCCAGAGCTCTCTCCTCAGTTCTGCTGCTCCAAATTTCTAGGTAGCAACCACGCCCCAAAGCACCTGCAGGCCCAGGCCTTTTGTAGCCAACCAGGGACCTGCCCAACACCTGGCCTGGAACACAGGGGATAGACACCCACCCAACACGTTGTCTAATCCCGATAAGAGCCCATCAAGGAACGGCTGAAAAGCCACACTAACTATACACAGTTGCCAACCACTTACTGCAGCTCACAACTCATATGGCTGGCTCCTACCCCACCAATGCCAGGTACTCTTGGTGGCGTGTTGCTTACAGGTCTCCGGCTGCACACCCTCTAGTTGCAGAAACAAGCGACTACCTGCTGTTGCTCTGTCACAATACTTTGCCTACTATTTCACTATTACATGAGGTATGGTTAAAAGTTACATTTCTCAGGGGTAAGTAGATATATATTCAAACTGGTGACTATGAATTCAATATGGATGCCAGTCTTTACTAGTATTCACAAAATGATTTGTATCAGTAGACTTTGTCAATAACAATATATATTTTTAAAACATACTCGAGAGATTCAGTCTGACTTCAGGTTACCTTTATTTTTACTAATAAATATTTGAAATATTTTAAAATGATCATGGGGAAGAGAGTAGAGTATATAAATTGTGGATCTCAACTAAACTTGTTATAGAACTGTTGGTGGTTAAAGGGGATGTATCGCTTCTTTAGTTCAGCTGATTCATACTGCTCTCAGCTTCTCAACTCTAGAAATGCAGGGGTGTTTCTTCCCCTCCCAGCTGGGTGACATCATCCCCCCTTCACTGTTCATACTGGCTACCGAGTGTAACGGGTCAGTTCATACTGTAACGATGCGGCGCTGACAGACGTATGCCAAGGCGCCGACCGCTGACATTCGGGTGTGATCACCGCAGGCGAGGTGGTAGCTGGAGGACCACGCCAGGGAGCGGAGTCTAAGGGGCCCCTGGCCCCTGGGGATGGACTTGGCTGCGGGACCCCCAGGTCGCTACCCCTGACGTGGCTACCTGCGGTGACAGCCGAGGTGCAGGACAGGAACACAGGCGGAGGTAAACAGGAACATAGGAGAACATAAGCAGGGCAGGTAAAACGTACTCAGGAACACAGCAGGATACAGGAGGGATAAACGTACACAAAACACCACAGGATACGGCAGGAACTGGACGGGTAACACAACAGGTACAGACCAGGAACAGGTGCCAAGGCAGGACACAGGACAGGTGCAGAGACATCAGACATAACAGGAGACAGACAGAAGGTCAGGAGCTCAGATGACACAGAAACTGAACCAGCATCTCCAGGGTTAAGTCCAGAGATACTGGCAGGAGCTCAAGATGGAACCAGCAAGACACAGCAAGAGACTGCAACAAACAATGAACTGACCCAGAGTAAGGGCAAGGACTTCCTCTTAAGGCAGAGGTCAGAGGTGAAGAGGAAGGTGCATAGAACAGGAACCTAATAAATAGGCAGGAAGCTGCCGCGCGCACGCCCTAGGAGGCACAGTGCACCGACAGGACCCCAGGAAGCAACAGGACAGGACAGGTAAGCACATAGCAGAACACAGGCTGCCGGGACCCCTGCACAGGGTGCCCCAGCAGAGACATGGAAGGCACGGACAGGCCGACGGTCCATGGCAGGAACCGCGGCATGAACCGTGACACCGAGACTCCCACTGCCCCCCTCCATCTCTGAGTCCACATGTCACTGTGTCTCTCCCTATCAGTCTTATTTTGTAAGAGCTGTATACATACCACAGGCTGCATTCAATCTAGACTGAACACTGATATCTTCTCCTCTCACAGCTGGAGATTTGTTACATTTGAATCCAGCTTTCTATGAATGGCACAGATCTCCCTTCTATGCAGGAGAGGCAGGGATCGACACACAATTGTGCTGTTTGATGATTATAGAAGCCCTGCAGTATTATTCTGTTTCTTCTGGCTGTGCGGAGTGTAAATGTACCGGTCCCTTACTTTGAGTGAAAGGCAGGAATGCAAGCTCTGTGAATACGGACGACTGGGGGCCGAACAGAATGTAAATGAGCTCTCAGCTAGTGAAATGCAAGGAGGAGGGATCAGACCAGCACTGGATATCAGTGTAAACAGAAGATAAGGAAAACTGTGAATACAAGAGAGCTTTGCTAATGACATCCAATTGCAAAGTTGCTTGTTTTCACTGTCCCCTTATTCTGAAGACCATTTAATGAAATGATACAACCCCTTTAAGGGGAAAATTTCGGAGTTATTCTCCTGTATCTATGTAAAGTGCCGGTGACAGGGACTCCATGGATGAACCGTGATGAAATAGGCCTACCTTTGGTGGTGTGCTGGGGTCTATTGTGCATCTGGCAAGAAAAGGACCACAAAGATAGTAGCAATTTGAGGTCTTGGCTTTATTCAAAGATCAGACTTAAAGGGGTGTTTCCACCATAGACTTTGGTGGCATACTAATAGGTTATGCTACCAAAGTCTGATAGGTGCAGATCCCCTGTATTGGAAACGGGCCCTGAAAGTATCTACTCAGGATGGAGAGCCACTTGCGCTTGCACATGACTCGGGCCATTCCGTTCTACAAGGGTTCTGATTACAGTCGAACACGTCACTATAAGATTCAAAGACAGTATTGATGCCACAAATGGAAGGTTAAAACGTAATGTGAATACGGCTTAAGAGTGTTTAATGTCCATACTGGTCTTCAATAATCTTATACCATTGCTATTGTGTTAAGAAAATATTTTTGTGATTATGATCTTTTCCTTATATTGCTTTTTATTTTTCTAGGTTATTTGAGACATTGCAGTCATTGTTTTGGTCAATTTTTGGACTTATTAACCTATATGTTACAAAAGTGGAACCTGATCACAAATTCACAGAATTTGTTGGTGCAACCATGTTTGGTACCTACAATGTAATCTCCCTGGTCGTTCTTCTTAACATGCTAATTGCCATGATGAACAACTCCTACCAGCTCATCGCTGTAAGATTTATTTTGTAACATTTGTCTACTTTCATAAGGCATAATTTACGTTTGTTTTACTTGAAAAATGGTTGAACCCTAAAGAATAAGTGGAAATTTTGGACCTTAAAGGGGTATTCTCATTAGTCTGCGTCACATGGATTTTACACTCACTCTGTCTCCTCAGACTGTGGGTGGTTCTATAGCAATGATTAGCTTAGTCCGTTACACAAGTGCAGGAGATGTTATATCTCTTCAGTTAAATAGGATTGCAGCGATGCTAAGTAATAAATAAAACAATCATTTATTGTAGTTCCTTAAAAACATATAACATATCTTGTGCACAGTCCAGTGCTACTTGCGTGTAAGAATAGACAGTCCGTAGCCAGTCAGGTTCCATATCCATGGGTACGATACTTGTAATGCTCCAGCGGTCTCCTGGTTCACAGAGTCGGCATAGTGGAGCTAGCATAGAGACAGGCAGGGTCCAAAGCGGATGTGTGACGTTTTGGGGAGACTCCTCCCCTTTCTCAAGATATGTTATATGTTTTTAAGGAACTACAATAAATGATTGTTTTATTTATTACTTAGCATCGCTGCAATCATATTTGAATGAGTCTCATGTTAGATGGGAGAGAGGGATACTCCCATTAGCAGCGTATGCTATCGTAGCAGTCTGACAAGACACTAATTGCCACACATTGATTTTTGCAGTGATATCTCTTCAGTTAACACAAGGTACATGTGCTGTGAGGACTGAAAACAATGGTTTTATCTGTAGTCGTGTTCAACATAATTAGTTTTTCTCTGGAGTGAGGAAGTGAGCTCTGTCTGCCCAAATGATGACATCAATTCATGATCTAAGCTCTCTCAGCTAATCATAGTTATAGTCAGGCATGCAGGTAACTATAGAAACCTGTGTACACTCAGAGCACATATAATGTCTCTTGTCTCATGGACAAAGTAAAATATATTGACTAATGTATTTAGAAAAAGTCTTCCTTTAGCTGTCTCTTCATTTTCAAAGCTAATATTTGTAGTGAGAAAACCCCTTTGACATCTGTGTTTTATGCTAATGTTTAACCCTGTGAATGTTAATAAGTAGGCCTTTTTGCTCTACTGGCTTTTCTGAGGGTTTACAGACTGTTTTTGGATTACATGCCCACAAATGACAACCCATTGATTTTTACTGTATCTAATGCTGCAGATTAAATTATACTTTCCCTAGTAAAAAAAAAAAAAAAAAGTTACACTATACCCCAAATATGTAGCATTCTACCTACAAAAATGAAATGTAGTAAACATTTAAATTTTAATTTATTTTTAAGAATAGAAAACTCATGTACAATTTAACATTACTTATTGATCTCTTTTTTAAATCGCATCTCTAGGATCATGCAGACATTGAATGGAAGTTTGCAAGAACAAAGCTCTGGATGAGTTACTTTGAAGAAGGAGCGACACTTCCTACCCCTTTCAACATAATTCCAAGTCCTAAATCTCTGTGGTACCTTTGTAAATGGTTTCAGAAACAAATATGCAAGAAGTACACAAGAAAAAAGCCTGAAAGTTTTGGAGCAATAGGAGTGAGTACTTAAAATTAGTAATACAGCATGGAGATGGTATAGCAGGCAAACATTTTGCTTTAATATATTTAGCACAAAGGTTAAAATAAATATAAATATTTTAATGCTGCTTAAAATGACAAAATAGGAAAAGTCTAGACTGAAGAAAAGAGATTTTGATATTGTCAAGTATACTTACTGATGTATCAGAAATTATTTGACGTAGGTAACTTATTGCAGCAGGATATTTTATTGCAAAAGTAAACTAAAACATTAACAAAGTTGAGCAAAAGTTCTGTGCCAGAGATACATTAATGTATTAAATGTCAAGTTAAGCTTTGCTATATTTAAATAATCCAAAGGCATAACCCTAGTCCATAGTGCCCCCAAAAAATTACTTGTCTCAAATATTTTGGTGATTTTAGAGACTCTTCCTGCCTTCTTCTGCCTCATCAGCTGCAATGAGTGAATTATGAATTTCCCAGTAGTAGATAAATGCATCACTACCTCTGCCGTATCTGGTGATATCTAAGTATGTATTTATACTGACTAGTGGTGAGCTGAAGTTTATTATTGCCGATCAGTAAGACAATTATCACTGGTAAGGAAGCATTTCAGCCTCCATGGTCTTCTCTAGGGTAAGAAAGTCGATCATCCACTACATACCATCCAAGCAAAGTTTTACAGATTCATACTTCTCCAAAAGTCATGTTCATACCGCTTTGTGCAGGTAATTAAAGTGTCTTGAGCCTATCTGGTAGATGCAGTAACCATTAGGCTACTGTTCTACAAGAAACTTGTTCTTCTTTAAATTATGCAGCCATTCCTTATCTGATAGAAAAAGGAAAAGTAACACCACCTGTGCTGGGGTGTGGCTAACATGAGGTGGTTCAATCCAAAATTGGAAGTTGGGTCACAAACCAAAAAATATATGATGAGATATATCACCGTACATTGGATTGAATTGCTAATTTAGCTTGTTTTTAGTGATGAGCGTGTGTCAACAATTGTTATTATGTCGATACCGGCAATTATCAAGTCGATAGTCGTTTATCACCGATTACCATTAAAGTCTATGGGAGAGGAACAACAGCTTCATTCTTACACCCAAACAGGTGAGGAGAAGCTGGAATTAACATCCACAACTGGATATGTTCTACATATTAGTCAAGACAATTAAGCTATAAAAGTCACAGAAAAAAATTCATAGGCTAAAATAATTATGTTCAATGGCTAACCGAAAACATGAGGACGGCGTAGCCACAGCAGGTACAGCGGTAGCAGCTGCTACAGGGCCCCTTTCACACAAAACAAGACACCGGTATTGGAAATGGCACATGGTAACTGGCAGAAGACCCCTATCACTTTTTGCACCAGGGACCAACATCTCATCACATATGTGGTGGCAGCAAGAACGTCCCAACAGGTAACACGGAGATTCAGCTGGCAGGGCCTTAGTTACAGCAGGTGCGCCGAGACCAGGGCTGCCGTCAGTCATCTATTAACCGTTTCATGGCCACATGCAGCTAAATTAAATGGGGTGCCCATGCATTACTACTTCCTATTTTTAACATTTCACAGGGCACATTTTTGATTCCGGCCCCTGGCAGGTATACTGCCCTATCGCCACCCCTGGCATCCATTTTAAAGAGCTACCTGACCCCAAAGCCACCAAAAAAATGCATCTTATGGACCCTCAGAATAAAAATTCCCAATAAGAAAATGACTATTTTAAAAAACTATTTTTCCAATTCTGCTGCTGCTATGGCTACGGATATTTCCCATTCTACTGCTGGCACATTGCTGACGTTGTTCCACCGTGACATTAGCACGTGAAGCAGACACAACAGATGTCCCCAGTTGGTCAATGAGGCCTGTGTCAAATTCTTGCATTCTACTGTCAAGTGGGTTGAAGGAAATTGCTGACTTTTGATTTGGAACTTGGATCAAGAATGAGTGTAACCGCTGTTCATTTTGAGGACCTTGAAGTGCGGCAAATAAGCTTTTTGTCAATAAGACCTTTACTATTGGTTTATTTTACAGCGGCATGCCCCAAAACCAGCAAAGATGCCCTTGATAGAACCTTAGAATAAAAAGTGCCTGAAGAAAGTAGTCTTTGAAACACCATTTTAGTTGAGCTGGACATTGTCTATCCCTGTTCTGGACCGCAGCATGACCCCTAAACCTGTATGACCCACAGATCACAAAGTGCTGGAAGAAAGTAGTATTTGAAGCAGTATTTTAGTGAAATGGACCTCGACTATCCATATCCTGGACCGCCGCATGACCCACAAACCCGCACCGGTGGCTTATGGACCATCAGACGAAAATTTTGCAATAAGAAATAAACTATATTAAATAAACTAGTTTTCCAATACTGGTTACATTTTTCCACCATGACATTAGAATGTGAAGCAAACGAAACAGATGTCCCCAGGCCTGTCTGAAAATTCTGCATTCTACTGTCAAGTGGGTTGAAGGAAATTACTGATCAAGGCGGTTGAGCCTGTAAACGTGGATCACGGAGGTTCATTCAGCTGGCAGGGCAGGACTTACAGTGGGTGTGGTAAGAGCCAGGGCTGGCGTCCGTCATCTATTAACACGCAGGTTCAGCTAGCAGGGCCGGACTTACAGTGGGTGCGGTGAGAGCCCGGGCTGGCGCCCGTCATCTATTAACACACAGGTCCAGCTAGCAGGGCGTCCGTCATCTATTAACACGGCAAAAATGCCCTTATAACGCAGCAACGAAAACATTCATGCTGAAGTAGAGTGTGGAAGCGGAAGTGTGAGCTAAGACCTCGATATACTACTATTGAACAGTTATATGGATGTGGTATGGCTGTTTTACAATGCTGACAACAGGCACCAGTTACAATCAAATATCTGTAACCCAATTTGCATACAAGGGGACTTTTTGCAAAAAACTTAGATGCACTGAGTACAATAGAACTATTTAAAAGTTATATGGATTAGATATGGTGGTTTTGGCACCACTGACAACAGGCGCCAGTTACTATAAAATATCTGTAACCAAATTTGCATACAAGTGCGCTATTTGCGCCAAACTGAGATGCACGGACTGCAATAGAACTATTTAAAAGTTCTACGGATGAGATATGGCGGTTTTACAATGCTGACATCAGGCACCAGTTACAATAAAATATCTGTAACCAAATGTGCGTACACGGGGGCTATTTGCGACAAACTGGGACGCACAGACACCAATAGAACTGCAAAAACAAAAGGGACAATTTCACCTCAGTTGGGAGGTCTGCTGGCCAAAAAGTGTTAAAAAAACATTGCTATTTCAATGCGAGTTCAGGACAGGACAGGCTGGGCTGCACATCATCCCCCCACCTTTCTGACCCACCCCACCCCCCACCTGCAGCTGCACACAGCACTAGATGTCTTTACAAGTCTCTCTCTAACTAAATAAGAACTAAAATTCTCTAATGTAGCTATATCCTAAGCTTCACAGCTACAAGGATGGTTTTCTGTATAACAGAAAGATGTCTCTCTGAGCTGTGACCACAGCTATTGGGACAGGCAGCGAGATGTGTTGCTCTGTAGTGAGATAGTGTAGGAATGAGACTGATCACGAAATGCAGTCAAATACATAAAACAAAGTCATGTTATTTTTGCAGCCAATGAGATCCATACATCGCTCTGAGGTCTATGCTTTGAGCCGCTTGGCTGGCCGCCACCTCTACAGGAACCCGCAAAAAAGGCACGATAGTAAACGTGATAACGATTATCTTTAAGATTTTCACAGAAACTATTGCGTCATCGGAAATTTCCGATAAACGTAAAAATCGTGCCGATTTCAACTTTTGTCGATAGTATCGCTCATCCCTACTTGTGTTATATTTTTTTTATTTTCCCTTTACAGAGAAGAGCAGCTGACAATCTTCGAAGACACAATCAATATCAGGTTAGTCACACAAATGACATGCATACGACCATAAAACATGTATTTATATTGTTCTAAAGTTCTTTGTGTAGTATGTCTCTGTGCTCTATCGCCTCATCATCCTCATCTTTCTTGTTTGTTACTGGTGGTGGTTGTTCATATTCACTCTATCCTTGATGTTAGGTAAAACAGTTATTTATATATTGGCTTCCTAGTGGGCTTAAGCTTTTATGCAGCAGCCAATCAAAGTACAAAGATCTGCAGTATAAAAACATTAGCAGCAGCATAAACTCACGATAATCCAGGGTGAATTTCAGACTAAAGTACTTTAACCCTTTAAATCCAAGGCAGTATATTTGGAGTTTCAAGGAGCAAAAATAGCATTCTCAGCTGTACTCAGAACTCCCATTGAAATTAATGCAGAATTCTGACCTCTTTTCCATTCTGAATGGAGAATTTTGGGGGCCTTTTCTTCAGATAGGTGTAGTTCCCACCTCTGAACCTGTACCTATCACACATTTATTTCATACAGTATGCTTGTAATATCCCATGAATGTGCAAGATGGGAAACCCCTTTAAGTGTATAACGTAAGACAGAAAACAAGTGCAAAAACATCAACTAAATGAGTGACAGACTGACACAGAGGGAGAGAGAACCGGTAGGGAAAGAGGAGACAGGAAGTAAGCGAAGAAGCTGCTCATATGGTATTGTAGTGGCAGTGAGGTTATTGTTCGGTAGATTATAGGTTAAAATGGACTTTCAGACAGTTTAACAGGTGGGTGAATGTCTAATGTGTTGGGGTAGAGACTTCCAAAGTATGAAGGATGCATGGGTGTTGTGTGAGGAGACAATGAAAGAAAGAGCAGAATAAATGGTATTGTGAGAATCATAGATTATGTGAGGACAGGTATCAGGTGATTCAGTCAGAGATGTGTGGAGGGGACATTAGTAATTAGTAGACAGAGGGAAGATCTAACCAGGCAGCAAAGTCAGCAAAGAACTAACCAGGCAGCAAAGTTGAGGGATGCAAAAGTGTTAGATTGGAGGCCCATAGATAGGTATTGCTGTAGCCCAGAAGATAGATGATACAGGCATGCTCTAGTACTCTAATCAAGGGTGAGAAAAGCATTGATTGAAAAAATGGTTTTAAGTTGGAGACGGCAGGAAGGGGTGGGGGCTGGATATCCAGTTCAAAAGACATGCAAAACTTAAGGTTACACCAAGAAAACAACCTTTTTGGACTTTGGTAAATTGGAGTCATGCACTATGATTGACTGTAGGCAAGACACACTTATCTTTATACTCCTCACTTGGTTGCCGCCACACATGCGCTTGACACCAACTGAACCAAATAAGTTTGTCTTGGTCTCATGAGACCACATCATTGTTTCAGTAATCCATGTCTTTAATCTGCTTGTCCTCAGCAAACTGGTTGCGGGCTTTGTTGTGCATCATCTTTAGAAGAAGCTTCTTTCTGGCACGAGAGCCATGCAGACCAATTTGATGCAGTGTGCGGCGTATGGTCTGAACACTGACAGGCTGATCCCCCACCCTTTTAACCTTTGTAGCAATGCTGGCAGCACTTATATGTCTATTTTGAAAAGACAATCTCTGGATATGATGCTGAGCACATGCAGTCAACTTCTTTGGTTGACCATGGCGAGGTGTATTCTGAATGGAACCTATCTTGTTAAACCACTGTATAGTCTTGGCCACTGTGCTGCAGCTCAGTTTCAGGTGTTGGCAATCTTCTTATAGCCTAGGCCATCTTTATGTTGAACAACAATTTATTTATTCAGATCCTCAGACAGTTCTTTGCCATGAGGTGCCATGTCGAACGTCCAGTGACCAGTATGAGGGAGTGTTAGAGCAATAACACCAAATCTAAAAACTATTACTACTTAAGGATCAAATAAAAGTGCTAGACTATGACTGTATGTGACCACCACATGTGACAGCTGTACACAGGCTCTGAAGACATATATTACTGCCATACAGTGATCATATAGTGGTGACACCAGTGTACACAGGCTCTGAAGTCATATATTACCACCATACAGTGACCATATAGTGGTAGATACTAGTTGTATGTAGGCTCAGCAGAAATATAAGTGATTACACTGAGTTACATTTGGTGACTTACAGGAGACGCCTCTGAAGAGTTGATCTCTTTCTCTTCTTCTTTTCCATCTGTCCCAGACACCATGACGTCCTCTCCTGGCCACGACTCTTCACTGGAAAATTTACAAAACAAACATCGTAGACTCCTCACTGTATCAGCACTTCTCTAAAAATTCCTATCTCTGTAAAAACACCCCATCTATAGTGCCCAAAATGGTATAAATTACCCCCTTGTGTCCCAAAAGGCTATGGGGCTCCCACTTGTGTACAAAGTTTTAGTCTTGTTTTGTAAACCAATAAAAGAAGTAGTGAAATTCCCTGAGACAATATGTAGGTACACCCCCAAATGTAGGCAGTCCTCAGGTAGGTAAAGTTATAGGTCCCCCAATAGATAGGTATATCGGTCCCCTATTAAGTAGAAAGGTAGTTATATAAGCCTCAGAATACAAATATAAGTAGAAATATAGATCCCTATTATGCAGTTATATAGGCCCCTGTAGGTAGTTATAGGCCCTTGTAGGTAAATATTTGCCCACTGTAGCCAGGTTATTAGCCTCCTGTAGCCAGTAATATGCACCCTGTAGCCAGTAATATGTACCCTGTAGCCAGGTTACTGCCCCCTTAGCCAATAATATGCCCCCTTTAGCCAGGTAATATGCCCACCTTAGCCAGGTAATATGCCCCCATAGCTAGATAATATGCCCCATAGCCAGATAATATGCCCCTTTAGCCGGTTATATGCCCCCATAGACAGGTAATATGCCCCCTTTAGCCAGTAATATGCCCCCTTTAGCCAGTAATATGTCCCCTTTAGCCAGGTAATATGCCCCCATAGCCAGGTAATATGCCCTCTTCAGCCAGTAATGTGCCCCCATAGACAGGTAATATGCCCCCATAGTCAGTGATATGCCCCTTTTGCTGGTAATATGGCCCTTAATGCCCCATTTATATACCCCCATAGACAGGTAATATGCCCCCTTTAGCAAGTAATATGCCCCCTTTAGCCAGTAATATGCCCCCATAGACAGGTAATATGCCCCCATAGCCAGTGATATGCCCCCATAGACAGGTAATATGCCCTCATAGCCAGTGAAATGCCGCCATAGACAGGTAATATGCTCCCATAACCAGTGATATGCCCCCATAGCCAGTGATAAGCCCCATATACAGGTAATATGCCCCCTTTCCTAAATAAAAATAAAATGAAAAAAGCTACTTACCTCAGCACGGTCCGCGCGTCCAAGTCCGGGAGCAGAGCTGCCGTCTTAGGAGATCCCATCGTCACAGGGGGCATGAGGAAAGCGATGCATCACTCCCCCTGCGACGCCAACGTGTATGTACAGCGCTCAGCAAGCGATGATACATACGGGGGAGAAGACAGGACAGGAACAAATCCGTCCTGCCTTCTCCCCGACAGTCAGAAAGATCGGCGGGCGGTGCCCGCACCAAGGAGCGCTCCTGGCCCACGGCAGCGGCCTGGAGCCGCAGACCTTCGGGGCACAGGCAGATTTATTCAGGGCTCGTGCCCCAAATAAATCTGCCTAGCGACGCCCCTGCACTTACTATTTTACATTGTATCAAAGTATCACATCTTCAGTGTTGTTCAATGAAAAGATATTATAATACAATATTTACAAAAATGTGTACTCACTTTTATACTCACTGTGTCAAGAAGTGAAAGGCCATGTCTTTTTACATTTTTTGATCTCCGGAATGACATTGATGCCAGTATTATGTAGTCTAAAAGTCTCTTGTTTTTTTTCATAATTATATATAAAATATATATATAATTTTATATATATATATATATATATATATATATATATATATATATATATATATAAATAATAAATATAAATATATTATTTTTTTCGGAGATCAAAGAATGTAACCAATGTTTTTGCTAAGATTTATATGTTTATATTTTATTTTTTATTTTGGTTTCATTTAATTATACTGTTTGATGTATCTCATCTTCTTTTGGTAGGAGGTTATGAGGAATCTTGTGAAGAGATATGTTGCTGCAATGATCAGGGATGCGAAGACTGAAGAAGGATTAACGGAGGAAAACTTTAAGGTAACACTGTTCCTGTTTTAGTTGTCTATTTGTACTGTAGTTAAGTTGATGAATTCTTCAGATTATCGAATTTGACCATACCATTCTTTGCTGCATATAACCATATGTATTAATTATGTAAGTGGGAAGGAGGTAAATGTGCCTTCCTATATATCTACAGTAGTTTCTTCCTTATAATTTTCACTAGTTTCTCTGATTTTACTGTATATTTTCAAACAGCTGTTATAATTTATTATGTAATTAACAGTTTTAAACAATTTTACTGTGCTATTGACCCAAATGGCACAAAAAGATAATGTGATGATTGCTAATACAGCCTAGAAGTGGTCAAACATATTGGAAAAATAGGCTCACTGTGGGCCCTTGCAACACTCTCCCAACAGATGATTTCATGGGACAGAAGGATCAGGCAGTTGAATTTAAATTGCACAATCTTTTTTTTTTTTTTTTTTTCATCATGATCGACATGGGAGCTGATGTCCCTGCATTTTTACTTTTATATCATCAATTCTGATCGATATCAGTATGTTTAGAAGTGATGTTGCTCAGTTTTGACCCTGTTCTGTTTGACACTGATTCGACCAAACTTGACAAAAGTACTCTCACTCCGACCATAATCCTAATCCTAGCCCTAATCCTGACTGTAACCGTAACCTTAACCCTAAATTCGGATTAGGGCTTTTTTTCTGGAATTAAATAATCCAATTTCATTCTCCAGTGCTTCCGATCCCATGGCGCTGTCGCTCTGACATCACTTCCATCTGACGTCACTTCCAGGAACGTATCACATCAGCTTACCTTTGTGCAGTTAAACCAACAGTGACATTAGTCTGAAATGACACCAAACCAGCAGCGTCATAGGACTGGAAGCGCAAGAGAATGAATAAGTTAACCTAATTAAACCCACTAAAAAAAACCTACCCCAATTTTGGGGTGTGGTTATGATCGTGCTCTATTATTTTATTTTTTTCACGAATTTCACCAAAAAATTAATTCAGGATATGGGTTAAATTTGATTTTGACCCATTCCAAAGTGAAACACTTTAGCAGAAGGTTTTTGCCGCCTTAGATTTTGGCTCATATTCCAGGCCCAAAAGATTTGCCTGAAACCACCTTCCATTGCAATTTAATGTGAAATCATTGCCATTGCCTCATTGCCTCCGCTCCCTGGCGCTTAACCCTTTGATTGCCGCAGTTCTTGACCGCAACGTAATCAAAGGACTTCCCCCTGCTCTGTAGAGTGATCAGGACTCTTGGTGGCCCGAAAGAGTGTAGCCCCAGGGCAGTCTGTGTGCTGCCCTGACTGCTACCTGTGTCAAACTGACACAGATTCTAATGTATTAGCATATATGAGTATGCTAATACATTACTAAGTGTAAAAAAAAAAAAAGAGTTATCCCTTCATGGGATTTAAAAAACAAAGTAAAAAACATCAATTTTTTTTTAGAAAAAATTTATAAAAAATAAAATAAAAATAAATACTTAATAAAAAATAATTGTGCATACATTACACACACATAAAAACCTACACATATTAGGTATCCACACGACTATAATAACCTGTAGAATTAATGTAACAAGATAAGTGTGAAATGTGAAAGGTGTAATAAAAAAAAAAATCAAGAAAAATTCTGCAATAATTTATAAGTGAACTTAAACTATTCTCCCCAAGAGTGCAACTTTCCCTGAATAAAACGAAGCCTCATACAACTGAAAAATTAAAAAAAGTTACAACTGTTGAAATGCAAAAAAGCAAAAACTAAAAAAAAATGTGCTGGTCATTAAGTACTTTTCAGGCTTTCTGCTTGAGGGGTTAAAAAGATCCCAAAATTTTATCCCAAAAATTTGAAATACACATCACAGAAAAAAAGACGCAACTTTTCAGATCTAGACACAGATTCTGGAATCTATCCATTAAATTCCATAAAGGTTAAATCAATGCAGAATCCTTATAAAAATTGTACGGTATGAGTAAACATTCAGCTTTCTGTTGCAGATTCCCCTTAAAGTACAGGTCAGATTGTCCAAAGAAATGAAACTCTATGAGCGACATGTATGAAACTTGGCCAGTTCTAAATAACTTTAAAGCAGTGTAGAATGCGCGAGTATGTATGAACCTGTTCTTCTGCAGGTCATACACACAGGCACATCGTAATTGTAATCCTGCTGCAAATTCTATCTGTGACACATCGTTAAAAAGTAGAAAAGACTCTACAGAATTCCTGACAGCTAGTGCCATGCCTACGGACGTTAATTATAAAACTATATTAAGTAAAATAATTTCCCTAAAATATTAAATTAATATAGAATTAAATTAAATAAAACTAATGTTTAATTAAATAATATAAATTTTATTAACAAAATAATATAAAATTATATTAAATTATATATTATAAAATTGATAATAATAGGATCTACCATAAATCCTGTTATTATAGTATTATCAGTGATTACAACAACTTTGGGCTCAGGCAGACCATTTTTAACTTGGTCTGCCTGTTCCAGCAATGATGCGCCTAGTTTTGCCACCCCACATTCATAAATGTGTCTAATAGTATGAATGTGGTGCGACCATTCCCCAGAACGCCCCCATATCTCTGGCACATTATAAAATGTCGGGGCAGATTGCACCAAGGTTTGCAGTACGGCTGTTCATATGTTGGGAAAAAAGGCGGACCACTCTCTTTCGCCGCATTTAATGCAAGAAATAGCCTTTGTGTTTTAAAGCAATCAATACTACTGGAAACCTTTAAGAGGACACAGCATTCTTAGCAGAAAATCAGATATACTAAATACATTATCTGGTTGTGAAACATGTACCCATTATATGATGGGCACTTGATTGACATCAGTCTAATAGTAATCCTTGGGTAGATTTACAGTAAATGTAACCAGTTTATACAGGAAAGGTATAATCATGGTTACATTAAAAATTCATAAGGCGGTGGTACTGTGTAAGGGGGCATAAGAAGGTCGAGGCGGTTTTATGAACTGCTGCACAACTGTTATCTGTTCCTGGTGATGATTCCAATGTTTTCATATTTTTACAGGAACTAAAGCAAGATATTTCCAGTTTCCGTTTTGAGGTCTTGGGGTTGTTAAAGGGAAACAAATTAAATCTCCACAACACTAAAATGAACAATGTATCAGAGGAAGCAGAGGAGAAAAGTAAACTCAAGGAAAATAAAAGTAGAACACAAAAGAAGAACTTCAGCTTCTTCGACATAACGACGATGATTCATCCTAGAACAGGAGAGATAACAGCCGATAAGCATAGCAATGTGAGCAATGGCTCTGCTTTGCTAGCTTCAGAGACCGCTAAGGAAAAGCCGAAGAAAATTCAATTTGCCAAAGACATAAAAAGCTTTGGGCTTTTTCATAGACATGTAAAAAGTTCTAACACAGAACAGAGTTCTTCTAAAATCTACACCGTTTCTGAAGAAATTTTGGAACAAGAAATATCTAGTCCAACAGGAAAAACATTGAAGTCCCCAAAAAGTCAAGAACTTACCTCCGAATTAAATGTTAACAAACTGGATGAACAATGCGCATTATCTCAAGGTACTAAGGACACCTTGGAATGTCTACCATTAGAGCCTTCTGCCAGTGGCCACAGTGTAGTAGAGGAGAGTCATTCAGATGATGTCAGTCACATGCTGAGCAAAGAGCTAATGTCAAAGACAAAGAGCACACAGGAAGAATCCTCCACAGAAGGAGAAGATTCAACAACAAGACTGTGATAATCATCTGTACATATAACATACAAATATTTTAAGTGCATTTGGAATGTTTAATAATTCCTTACATGACTGATTAAAGCATTGTCACTTTGGGGCACGACAACTATTTATATGGCTACGACAGTCTATAGAGATCGGAATCCATAGTTGGGATTGTATGATTTGAAAAAGGATGATATGCTAATTAGCTCTGTCCGGGCATTTATGTTTTTTTTTTTTTTTGCAATACAGGTAATATCAGTATATGTGTATATCCATATAAATACCTTCATATGTTAGACTATGCAAAATTAACCTATGGATCGCATTGAAGATCATACATAATTTCTTGTTGTATGTATTTAAAGGCACCTACTACAGTGTTCTGATGGTGAATTTGTTCTGTCCATGGCATTAGACACGAAGCTCAGGGAATATTAGAGAACATGTTTTTTCTATGTACAGGGTGTTTGATTGTGTATTGCACAAAACCATTGGAGGAAAGGGTATGAACCATTATGAGGTGGAGCCTCATTTTATGTAGTTCTCAATATACTTCTCTGGGAGGAGAAAACAATTTGGACAGCTTTCAAAAATAGTGGTACGAAGACCTAATAGACGATGGTTGTTTCTGAATAGTCTGTATCCTCAAGATTCCAGGATTGTGTTGGCTTAGAATTCCTTCCACAGATTAGGATGGAAGTTGGAGAATCTTATGTTTCAAACAGAACCTTAAAACAAACTTGTAAACAACTATTCTAGGAACAATAGAACAACTCCTCTTCTTTTCCTTTGTGTTCATTTGAAAATTTCCAATAAAATATTTTATCTTAAAATATTACTTTCTTAACATTTCAATACTCAAATGGATACTTCATGGGTTCAATTTAAAGGGCAATGTCCCATGTGGGGCAATGAATAATAAATAATTTAATTATCAAGATTAGTTTCATGGGGAACACAAGTATTTGCTAACACCAGACCTGTCGGGAATGGCCACAGGAGGTAACCTTCAGTCTGATGGGAAAATATAGGTAATACGTTTCGATGACACAAACTACAGTAATCTCTGCAACATCTGTAAGCCCAAACATTATCCTGATAACTGTAGAAAAGTTTAGCTTTATAATTAATCTATGGGGCCATTGCTCGTTTGACTATGAGTAAGAATAGAAGATAAGACTCGTACTCCTGGACGCTCCCGTTCACTCCCGGAAGCTGGTGCGTTCATCCTCGCTAAAGCAGTAAACGGATTACATTCACATGACAGCTGCTGCCAATTACAAGCCACAGTGACACCAGCACTTGACCTGTGATTGGCTGCACCTGTCATATGAATGATAAACGTTCACTGCTTTAGCGAGGATGCACGCACCAGCTGCCGGGAGTGAACGGGAGCGTCCAGGAGTACGAGTCTTATCTTCTATTCTTACTCATAGTCAAAAGAGCAATGGCCCCATAGACTTTCATTATCCACGGCGCATATCCCACGGGATAATGTGCATGTCACTTCTCTCCCCGCTCACCGTATTTCGCGAGCGGGGAGAGGAGACGGAAGCCATAGTTCTCTATGAGAACTGTGGATTACTGTAATGACAGGGACGGATTTCAGCCGTATTGGAGCGCAGTACGGCGCGCAATACAGACTGAAATCCATCCCAAAATCAGCCGTGTGAGCATAGCCTAACAGTGGACAACAGCTCTCATTGGCTTATAAATTGGTCTAGTGTTGCTTGAGTTGATTTGACACAGGTTCAACCAAATTTGTGAAAAAATACAGGTTCGGGTCATTCCAAACACAATTTCTTTCCTCTAACCCTTTCCCAAACTATAACCATAAATTACAAAGCAACTTTTTTATGTATATAAACTTGGTATTCTTTGTTATACTGTTGTTGGCCTTTATCTCAAAGGCATAGGGCTTAGTTTGCTTTCCTAATAGTTATGGAGCCGCTATGTGTATGTTGCGGTAATATATTTTGGGTATGTAAGGGGTATTCCAGCCAAAAGTGTTTATCACCTACGGATGTAGGTAATGTAGAGTTTAACTTGATGGTGATATCACGGCTTTCTATGTCATCTGCTCTTAACTCACAACATCGACCTTTTAAAAGCACTGAAAAAGTTTAGATAACATTTCTGCACTGCAATATCATGGTGCATTATCTGTCAAATTTAGCTCTGCCATGTCTGTATCTAGCAAGCACAGAACCTAGCTGGTTTCATCAGAGCCATAGATCAGTGGCAGGACAATTGCTCGAATGTTGCTCCTCTTCTAGCCACAGCTATCCAGCCAAAAGAAACAGGGGAGCTGGTTCCTCATTGTAGCGAACCGTGGGTTTCTCAGCAGTTGGACCTTCATTGATCTAACCACCTTGTATCATCCAGTGGACAGATGATACAAGTTTTTGACTTCAATATTCCTTTAAAGTGGTTTTACTATGATAGAAAATAATGACATATCGCTCTGATATGCCATCATTGTCTGGTAGGTGTGGAGACAGGCCCTCGAAAGTCATAGCACAGAGTGGAGAGCCAGTCACACTTGTGCACGGCTCTACATTCTGTTCTATGGGAGTTCTGAGCAGAGCCGTACTCACTGCTCGACTGTACTTGGAACTCCCATAGAACAGAATGGAGAGTAACTGTGCAAGCCCGGCCAGCTCTCCATGCTGCGCAGTAACTTTCGTAGACCCATTCTCAAGATAGGTGTGGGTCTCACCTCTGGTACCGACATGTATCAGACAATGGTGGCATATTCTAGCGATATGGCATCATTTTCTATCGTGGTAAAACCGCTTTAACGCGTAATGGTTTGAGATCTCTACTTGCAGTTATTGAATAGAAACCTTCATAGCTTACTTCCAGAGGCTGTCCTAGTCATGTGCTCATCACATAATGCCATAGTTACTGTCATAGTATGTTCACATTTTGGAATTTTTTTACTAGGGTTTTTTTAAACAATTTCCTGCTTTTTTTTTTTCCAAAAAAACACACAGAAAAAGGAGCGCCGAGTTTTTGTGCGCCGTTTCTCTCCATAGACTAAAAATGGGAGAAGTACTCGCGCTCGTTTGGCCCTGGGAAACCAACCCAAACCCCCAACTCACCCAATCACTCTATTCTATATTTTTAAACTGTATTTTAAAACTGTCCCGCCTTTGGTTTTTTGTTTTGGGGTAAAAAACTTTTCCAAAAATAAAAGGGGTTCTTTGCCCGCTCCAAATCCTGATTGCAATAGTTCTCCATATTTTTAAAAAGGGAAACACTGCCCGCTCCTTTTTCTGTTTGGGCTTTTTTAAGCCGACCAATGAGAAGAGCCCAAACAAATTTGAATTTACTGTTTTTTCCCCAATTCCTCTATTGCAATTCCTTATGTAGCCCCGGCCCTCGCGACAAACGGGGTTGTTAGGGTTTTTTAATTAATGAAATTTTTTATAGAAGGTTTCCCAGCCTTTATCTGAAAATGTTTTACCACTTAATAAAAATTTTTTTTTTTATTCATACTCCATGCCCAAAGGGCGCTGAAAGCCAAATTTTGCATTGGCCCCAAAATTTTCCCATAAAAACTAAATGGGGAATTACTCCGTTTCTAAAGGGTTTGGGATAGCCAAGCCCCTGCTAGCCCCGCCATCACTTTTTTCAGCTTTTTTTAAAACTGATTTTGAACTGTCCAAACCTTGGATTTTTTTTGGTTAAAAATTCCCCCAAAGGCCCTAAAAATTTGGGTTTTTTTGGGGGCTCCTATTTTGATTGGCCGAGTACCAAAGGGCCCCCGCTAGCTAAAACCAACGTTTCCTTTTCGGGCATTTTTCCCTGTTTTTTGAACTGTCCCGCCGTTGTTTCCCTGATTGTCAACCCCGTTCTCCATAGGTTTTTAAGGGTTTTCACGGGTCGTCCTATTCTAAATTGGGCCTGGTTTTTCCGACCAATGAGAATAGTTTCAAAAATTTTAATTACGTTTTTCCCCGGGCAATTTCCAATATCCAATTTCTTGATTTTTTGCACTTGTTCTAGATTTTTGGGAAAGAAATTTTTTTTTTTTAAAATGTTTTTTTTTGAGGTTGACTTTTTTCTGACACTTTTTTTCCCCCTTTAAAAAGGGCGTTTTTTTTTTCGATTCATACCCTTTGCTGCAGGAGCGGAGCGCCGAGATTTCTGTTAGATCTTCAAATTTTCCTCGCATTTCCCCAACCTGCTTAAATTTCGCCTCTCCGGGAGCATTTAACCAAAAAAAAACCAGTCTGCTTGCCCGGAGCAGCCGAGCGCTGCCCGGCCCCTTTCGCTTTGCCCGACTCGCGACCCGAAACAGCCTCTATTTATACGAGCGCCCCGGGCGTCCTGCCTGGGGAACGCCTACACCCGCCCCCTAACCTTTAAAGCGGGGCCACTGAAAGTGGGGGGCGCGGGCGTCTAACACCCGCATCCCTGCGTCCGCCCGGGGGTTTCCCGGGCCGGAGGCGCAGTAAAACGCCAAAAAACAGGGTAAATCCCTTTCAAAAAAAGTCGCCCAAAAAAGTCTTAGACCTAGACAGGTTTCACATGTGTCCCCCGGTGTTTTCCCCAAAGGGGGGTAACCAAATTAAAAAATTTTTTTCCTTTCCTTTTCCCCACTTGATACTTTGAAAAATTTTCAGACCTTTACAAGCACACTTAAAGGGGTTTTGCCACGAAAATAAAAATTTACGTGGGAAAATTGTCAATTAAAAAAAAAATTTTTATCATTCAACCTTTTAAAAAATTCTGGACCTCTTTGTTTTAACCCGCTCCTTTAGTGAACCAATTGTTTTTCGCCGTCTCCAGGGGCACGACCAGGGTTTTAGAGTTTTCTCAGTCCTTTTCGCACATTTCTCAGACATCACTTCTCCCCCTCAGCACTCTGAGTGTTTCAAACCCCAAAAGCTGTTTATTTTTGCTCCTTCCTCTGTACTCCCCAAGTAATTAATCCCAAAAAGTGCAAATAAATAAAAAAAAAAAAAACCCAAAGAAAAGTGCATGATAAAGAGAAAAAAATCCCCCAAAAATTTTGTTTCCCTGCAGAGATTTGAACCAAGGACCCTTGTCTGAGGGAAAAGTTTTTTCCTCTGAAATACAAAGTAGCTAAAATTGCAGTTCTACACATAAACCCAAACCCTTTTTTTTTCAAAAAAGGGGGAAAGGCCGTTTTTATTAAATCCTTTCAGGGGCAAAGAAATGCAATTTAAAAAAATCACACCCCCCCCCTTCTGAGGGACACCCAAACTGAAAGCTGGATCAGGGGTATGAAAAGGGGAACATGGCAAAACCCCTTTAAAGTAGGAAAAACTAAGACTGAAGATTAATGTAAACATGTTGGTGATTATTTGCTTCCCTTGATTCTCCCCTGACAACAGATGTTGGAAGAAAACCCAACAAAAACCATTTTCTGTTCACATGGGGAAAACAACTTTTATGAAATATCTTTTCCCCCTTTTCCTTTACTGAAAAAATTGAGGAAAAATTTTGCAAGCTTTTTGATGGGGGAGTTGGGAGCATTTATTCCACTGCTATCAGTTTTTCTGCTTATGTTTCACTCCTTTGTTGAGGTTTACCATGGAAAAAAACGTACATAGCTTTAATCATTAACATTTTAACTTGAATACAAAAAGATAACTTAAAACATCAGGTTCCTAGTGTGTGACAGGGCCCCCAACTATCCAAGTCATTTATAGCAGCGGTCTTCTCACATGGGGTATAAGAGTCCTCTGGACCCTCTCAAGCACCACCTCAAGCCTCTGCATTTTCAAAAGGTGAGCAATCTGGTTATAAGATTTATTCACATAGACCCGAGTGGGTCTGCTAAATGTAAAAGGATATGTTCATTTCATTGATTAGCTTTAAATTTGTAGGCAAAGGTAAATACATATCATTGCTAAACACATTGCTGTTCTGATTTTGCTTCATTTCAGAATTAGAATAGTTTTTATCCCCTGCTTGTTTCCACAAGCTTCTCTAATTAACAACCACATCTTTGCTCTAGCAGTGGCAAGGCTGGTGAGGTCTCTTTCTGCGGTGTCTTGTCAGCAGGATGGGGCAGCTTACTCTCTGATCTTATCTTTCTACTGCAAAAAAACTCTTAGTTACTGACCAGGAAACAGCCTTGTACCACCCTGTCAGGTCTGTGTAGCACATTTATGTGTAATTACATCACAGACAACAGAGTCACGGCGCAGGTAACAATGTGTCTTGGCATCATTTACGTTTTTCTCTCTCACTAGAAGCTTCCTCTTCCTCATCACTAAAGATGAGTGATTTAATCGAGAAAAGGTGAAATCGAGTCGATTTTTACTGTTTTCTCAAGCTAGCTTCAATCCGATTTTTTTTCTTAAAATCGTATCATAAATCGAGATGTAGACTTGGGATCGCGCCATTTTTGCTGCGTCCTGTACTTTTGGCGGCTTGTTAATCAGTGCAGAGCACAGAGGTGGACCAAGAACGTCACCAGTGGGGGGTGTAGGGATCTCATTGGTTGCTAAAATCACTTGACCCTGTTTTATCTATGTCACTGTACTTCCTGCTGAATGCAATTACGATTACAGACTGTGAACTGAGCACATTGCTCTCTCTCTGCTGTGCTTTTTTCAAAGCAGGCAGACACACCATTTCCCAGCAATTTCACAAAGGAAAGGTGCTAGATAGATTAGTTAGGGTTTGGGTACAGCAAGATTAGAGAATCTTAAACAGTAGTAGTCAGAGATTTTGATAACGCTGCATACTGTATCTTTGAATTGCCCAAAAGTTCCTTGCTGCAGTTTTGGAGGGGGCAGCTTGGTTTTGAGGGGCAGCTTGTGGAAAAATTACAAGGACTGAAGCAAGAACACTGTTGATTTGTTGTCAGAGTTTTTCCATAACACCCCATTTCAAAGATATTCCATAGAAAAAAAAATCTATTTCTACTCATATTTGCCACTTACAAAGTATAGGCATTTAAGAACACTGTTTTTGCTGGCTTTGGGGTCATGCTGCTGTAAAAGACAGTGATAGTCAAGGTTCTATTCAACAAAATCTTGTTTAAAAAAACTTCTTTTGTTCTTGCAAATTTTATAGAATGTCCGAAACGTCATTTTTGCTGGTTTTGGAGTCATGCTGCTGTTAAAGACAGTAATAGTCAAGTTACTATTCAAATAAATCTTGTTTCAAATATTAATTTCTTCTTCATTATGTTATTGCGTGTCCGAAAGGTCATTCTTGCTGGTTTGGGGTCAGGTCACTGTAAAAGACAGCAATAGTAAAGGTCATATTGAACATTTTTTTTATTTCAAATACTCATCTCTTCTTGCAAACTTTATTCTGAGTGTCCAAAAGTTCCTTTTTGCTGGTTTTGGGGTCAAAACACTGTAAAAGACAGAAATAGTAAAGGTCGTATTGCAAATTTTTTTTA
Source organism: Phyllomedusa bahiana (assembly GCA_025379985.1). NCBI lineage: Eukaryota > Metazoa > Chordata > Amphibia > Anura > Hylidae > Phyllomedusa > Phyllomedusa bahiana. The sequence goes on from JAODAL010002998.1 coordinate 71,320, forward strand.
TTTCAAATACTCATTTCTTCTTGCAAATTTAATCTGAGTGTCATTATTCTGAGGGTCATTTTTTCTGGTTTTGGGGTCAGGCTACAGTAAAAGGGGTGCCAGGGGTGCCAATAGGGCAGTACTCCTCTCAGAGGCCCTATTCAAAAAGGGGACCAGTGATATGTTAAAAATAGGAATTAGTAATGGGTGGGGGCCCCATTTGATTTAGCTGCATGGGGCACGGAAACAATTAATAGATGACTGACGGCAGCCCTGGCTACCACTGCACCCCCTATAATTACGGCCCTGCCAGCTGAACCTCCATGTTCCCCGTTGGGATGTTCTTGCTACCACCACATATATGACATGTTCTTGGGCCCTGGTGCAAAAAGTGATAGGGATTTCTGCCAGTTACCATGTGCCATTTCCAACACCGGTGTCTTCCCTTTTGGTCAAAGGGCCCCATACACTGCTAGTGCTGCACCTCCTATAGCTACGCTGTCCTCATCTTTTCAGTTAGCCATTGAAAAGAATGAATTATTTTAGACTGTGAATTTTTTCTGTGACTTAGTCAAATTGTCTTCACTAAGTTGTACCACGTATTTAGGGGTGGTGATATGCCACAGTGTGAAGGGGCACGCCTGTCAGTTCAGGGAGTTGCTGAGAGGCAGCAGTAATGTGAGGAAGGGGAGTACAGTGGGTCTCTGGTCCAGGTCCAGGACCTGTAAATAGTTTGGTTGTAAAGAATAGAGAAGAATAAACCGGGGTGAAAACACCACTCACAGAGGGAGAGCAGTGGCCAGGAGAGGACACTGGTCCAGAATGTGGAGAGAGAGGCGAGTAAGGAACCCCAGACCTTGGAGAGAGTAGGGTGAAGAGTTGGTCCTGGGTTGTGATCAAGTGGTCTGTAGAGGCTAAGCCACACTCCCAATGGGGAAGACTTAAGAAAAGGCTTTTGATAAAGGTCGTGTGACACAGTGAGATGGCCTAAGAGAGAGAGTCTCTCGTGAAACGTGTGTGTGCCAAAGAGTTGTTCTTCTGCCTGTTGTTGTGACCTACAAGAGTGCAACGTTCACAAAGTTTCCAGTGCAGTGAATAAAAGCCAAATCTACTCCTTGAAGAAGTTGTGTTGCCTGGTTACTGAGCGCTGGTGCACTACACGTCCAACACCGTTCTTCTCCCCACAATAGTTTAAAGAACCTGGAGGTGGTTTCTAGAGGCACTTGGTGTTGCTTAGCCTAACATGTTACACTTCTAACAGACCCAGAAAGAAATAGCTACTACTGTAGACCCGCCCAAAGCCTGCAGGAAGTGTGAGCCTGAAAAGACTAGAAAGAGTGAAAACAGTCAGATGGGAAAATTCCTTTAATTTAGGGTCTTCTGGAGCTGTACATTCAGTTCTGTAGACTTGTGGCAGCCCAGCTCTTACATTCAGAATATACAAAATTAAGGTACAATATGTATGTGGGAAAGAGGCCTGCTCTTATAGTGCATGACAGCAGGAGGTACAAACTCTTTTCAGTTGTTCTGTAAGTCTATTAGTAGCAGTCTGGATTATGACAGTACAGCAAGAGCAGGATGTCATGAAGCAGTCTTTGAAATGATCAACATAGGAAATTTTATTTCCCAACAGTTACTGTGTCATACACATTAGATAATCATGCGATCATATTGTATGCCTGGGGAGAAAAGTGACATGTCAATTGTTAGCGGTGCCCACGCACCGCTGACAATGCATGTCAATAGGGCCGGCTGGGTGCTGGCCCCCTCCGTGCTTTGGAATTTACGTGCTGATCAGCACGTGTTTCCCAAACACCCGGCGTATTGCGGTGCACACAGTACATGCCCCAATATGCCGTGTGAACATACCCTTAAAGTCAACCCGTCTGGTGGTTTATGCTACTCTCTCTGAGCGCAGGATATGATAGAGAAGAGAAGCTGAGCTCTGTGATATATAGGGTTATGTGATAGAGAGAAGCTGAGCTCTGTGATATATAAAGTTATGTGATAGAAGAAAGAAGCTGAGCCCTGTGATACAGTTACCTTAAATATCACTGAGCTCAGCTTCTCTCCTCTATCATATAACACCTAGATAATATCACATTGATCAAGCTTCTCTCCCTCTCTATCATATTACTCTATATATCACTAGAGCTCCAGATTTTTCCTCTATCAATATAAACTCCATATATTTCACAGAGCTCAGCTCATCTCTTTCGATCATATACACCCAAATATATCACAGAGCTCAGATTTTCTCTGTTCTCTACCATTTAAACTCTATATATCACATGAGCCATTCAATGCCCTCTTCCTCTTTCATATAACCCTATAGTATCTCAGGAGCTCGTATGCTTATATCCTCTATTAATATAAACCTACATTTTACAAGGCTCCAAGCTTCTCTCACCTCTATAATATACACTAATAATATCACAAGAGCTCAGCTTCTCTCCTCTCTTACAATATTTCCTCCTACTATATGCACATAACATCAGGCTTCTCTTCCTCTGTCACATCCTTATCGCAGATGAATGGACAGCATTAACCGCCACCGTGAACAGGTTCCACATTTAAAGATGTGATAATGGCCAAGAAAATAAGAATGATTTTCGACGTACATACATATTACTTAACATTTGGGTGCTCTTAGTGCACTGTGCTACGGGTGTGTCTATTACTGGCTCTTACACTATATATTGGGTATTCTCACGAATCCTCAATTATTTATTATCTGTGACAGGGGACATTACCTATAAACTACCTGTTAAATCGGGTTGGTTTCATGACATAGATTTACTCAATATATCCTTATCCATGCCATAGCTGAATACATGCTGCAGCTGTTAGGGGACCAGAGGTTGATGTGGCCTCTGTCAGTGTACAAAGAACATATACCTTTTTTTAGGAAAAGCGCTTAGCACTCAATGTGGGTTTTTACTAATGTATACTTTTGCAGTATTATATAGTATACCATTATTTATTGGCACACTATCTGCTGCTATTTTAGTTATCTGTAATTATGCGGTTAGGGGCGCCCATTCTTTGTATTTTGCGAGTTACTGGATACGGGGTCCATTTAACTATCTTTTTAATGGGGGTCCTGCAACGACCTATCCTTTTTGGTGTTGTAGCCAAATATCTGAGGCTAGGAATTACCCTATAAGTAGAAATGAAATGACATTCGTGAAAATGAATAGCTTATAATAATACTTGTGTCTACAACAGCATAGATATTTTATTTCTGTTGCTAAATTCTAATAGAAAGAATAAGAAATATTAATCTACAGTGACAGCCAGGATTACCAAAGGGAAGCTCTAATATAGTTACTGTGTGTGGCCACTGAGCAAGCTACATTTCTCTTTACATTCCAGCATTTTGCCTTTACTCTCTGTGAGTTTGTTATCTAAATTGTTAAAAGGCAGACTATCTTAGAACAACTAGATTGTTAGTCGGCACTTGTAACTGTACTTATTATCTAGCAAGAAATGTAATGTTCTATTTATTGTGTATTCCTGATCAATGCATTCACCTACTAGTTTATATGATCAAGTGCCGCAATACAGATAATTATGTTACATTTAGTGATGAGCGATCATACTTTTGACTATCGTACATACGTGGTCATAGTTGATTATCGGCATTTATCAAGACGATTTCAGATCGTCGATTAATAGATTATCTGTCGATTATTGACCATTTCAAGTGTAAGGGGAGAGGAACAAACACCTTCATTATGCTACTCAAACCAAAACAGGGATGGGAGAAGCTGGAATTATTAAACATCCACAACAGTCCAAATGGATTACGTGCTTCAACTTACTTTAGGGACAACACAACTTAGGTTATAAAAGCCATCAGGAAAGAACAATCACACACCATTTTCTTAAACTATCCATCGTCTCTTGTACGACACGCTCTGAGCCTTAAACCTGCACATGACCACAAATAATTAAAAGTGCCAGAGAAGGCGGTATTTTTTGAACATCAATATAATTGAATCTGGTACATTGAATATATCTGTGTCACTGGAAAGCAGAATGTACCTTAAAACCTATGTTTGATTCCCACAGATTAAAAATAGGTGCCGCGAAAAAGGAGTCTGTTTGAACCACCATGCGATTTAAGGTTGAAGTGGACATTGAATGTCCTATACCTCGTTCTGTTACCACAAGTTATGATCGTCCATTAACACCTGTCTGGACCTCTCCAGCAGATTAATAATAGTTGACGGAAAATAGGCAGTCTGTTGGACCACCGCATTCTTAGTTCTTGAACTACTGGGACATTTGACGCTCTCACTTGCGTTATGTACTGACCCACTGTAATGATCCATTAAGACCTGTATGACTCCATCAGCATGTAAATAAGTGCCGAAAAAGGAGTCTGTTTTTCAAGATGATCAACGAATTTTAGTGTTTCAACTGGACTTTTGGACTCTTTTGACTGTCTGGCACACCGCGCAGTATCGTCACGCATGTTACAACTGTTCTTAACCACTAGTACTTAAAGAAAAAAAAATAAAGGTGCCGAAACAAGGAAGTCTTCTTCAACACCACACCATTTTAGTTGATACCTGGAACAATTGAGCTTATACACTGATCCTGGGCACACAGGCATGTGCCCCAAACCTGCATGACCCCCTACAGAATAAAAAAAGTGTGTCGGGAAATAGGAGTCTTTTTAAACCACCATTTTAGTTGAAACCTTGAATTAAACTGTATCCTGATCCTGTACCGAGTATGACCATTAAAACCTGTCTGATACCCTCAGATAATAAAGGTGCGGAAAAAAGGAGTCATTCATCACCATTTTAGTTGAATCTGGACATAATTGACTATACCATGTCCTGGTTAACTACATCTGTTCAAGTCTATCCTGTTCCTCCCTTGTTAAAATATTCAGAGGAATATTTGTGATCAGCAATTTTGTACATGACAGTTTTTTATTAGTTTACTTCTAGAAAAAACATTTTTTAATATAGGATGGAATCCCAAGCACCATCTTTGTTTCATCTTTTTTTTAATTTGTAATAAGATGGTGTTGTCTATACTACAGGACTGCTAGCTATTTTTAATGATCTTGCAAAAACAAGGTCATTTTGCAAATAAGTGTCTATCTAACAGTGTCTCTACTCTTATTCCTGTTTTTATACACACCTATCACCCTTGATCTACTTTTGTCAGTTGTGAAGGATACAAATAAAATTTGTCTGTTAGAAACCAAATTTTTTACAATATACACCTGTAGTATAGCTGCATTTCACAGCAGATAGAAATGCACCAAAAAATCAAAACATGTCCTTGAGCCACTTTTGACAATTTGTGAAGAAACAAATGTCTGTTAATAATATAACACATTTTTTTTAGACAACTAGGGACGCCCGTGTTAGTTAGTATTACGCTGCATTTCACTCAGGACAAAAATTGCCCCCAAAATTCAGAAACATGACCCTTGAGGCCACTTCTTGACAATTGTTGAAGAACAAATGTCTGTTGATAGCATCATTTTTAGATAATATGACCTGTTGTATTTGCTGGATTTCAAAATGCCAGCATGACCCAAAAAAAATTATAAAAACCGACTTCTCAGGCCACTGGTTAATTTAAAAATTGTTGAGGAGTAAATGCCACTTAAACCACATTTTCGTTCCAAAGGGGACATGATTTTGCTGTATTCTCCACAGCAACATGACTCCCCAAAAATTATAAAATATGACTTCTAAGCCTACTATTTAAAAATTTGTGATGGAGAAATGCCATCTTTAGATGCAACATTTCTGGTTCCAAAGGACCATAATACATGTATAAGCTGTTATCTCACAGCAACATGACTCAAAATCACCATTGACACAAGCGAAAAATTATAATAGAATAAAGAGTTGAAGTAAATGGATACTGGTGTTGTCATGAAACCATTGGCTGTCTTTTACTCAGGTCGGCACACCGCAAAACCCGCCCAAAATGGATCTTTTGGGAAAAAAACTTGGAGAATAAAAATTGCAGAGAGAAATGATCATTTTATAAAAAACATTTTTCAACAGAGGACCATTTCTGTATTGGATAGAGGAAATGTGATTGTAGACAGGCCAACTAAATCGGTGACCTCGCTGGCATTTAACTGGCTATCCCCGGACCCACCACTATCATCAGGAGCCATGCACTTGATTCATCTTGATGAAAGTCAAACGATCCACATTAATGTCGTGTGGGAAAAGCTGGATGCGTTATGTTCTGTAATGACTCCACACAGCGCTGATGCTGCAAGGTATCTACTTCCGCTCTCAGAATATGAGCTGGCTGCTGGGCAGGGGACTAACACCTCTCTGGCGGTGGCGAGCGAGCTCGGGCCACTTGCATCCATTTTGGATACCCCAGAAGTCAATCTGGGTCGGAATCGCATCCAAAAAGACATCGGTGTTGAGACAGCTGATAGTCGTGCACAATGATCTTAAGCTCGGTTTCTGTGTGTTGTATGTGTGCCCCTGCATTACATGCGTTGGTGAGGTGGTATAATTAAAAGATTGACAGAGGTCTACCATAAGGCTTCTGCCACAATGCCTGCTGCTGCCCGACCTGCGACTACTTTGGCACTTACTGATGTACACGTTGACTGATGTTGTTTCCACCGTGACATTTGAAAAGGAACGTGAAGCAAGACAGCAAACTGATTGTCTTTCAGATTTTGCAGTATCATTCAAGCAAGGTCTTCCTCTTTTACCTAGCATTTTACTCTCTTTTGGGTGGTGGAAGGAAAGTGCTAGTTTTGTTTTGTACCGGGGATCCTGGAGGGTTGCCAACCAGTAAACTGTTGTTCATTTTGTTAGGCATTAATGCTGTGGATCATGTTGGAGGAAATATGGAGCATCCAAGCACTCAATGTGAGAGGATGGAGCTCACTGTGATTTCCCAAGCCTATGGGTCGAGGCGGCACTAGCAAACTGATGTTCCTCATCCTTCTCACTCCGATCACAAATTCGCTGCCAACCTCTCTTTCACAAGGCTAAGGGTCGTCCTGATGGTAACGTCGATGTCCAGGAAGTCACGCCTGCTCAACTTCCTCCGGACACCAAGCTTCAACAACAGCCATGTGACTTCTGCCTCTGATTATGCACCTGACGAGCCTAGACAATGGCCGCCGCCTTTTCACTAGCTTGGACTCCCCGAACCACTGCTCTAATGTAAGAAACGATAAAATTGTGAAACTGTAGGGTCACTTGTGGAATTTGACAGAGAGAAAGGCGTCAGTGTTCATAGCAATCTGTGTCACGGTCTCCTCCTCCGTTTGGATGGCGGGGACCTGATGTTTCAGAGTGTCTCCAACCATCGTTCCAGAAACTAATGATCACCACTAATGCTAATGTGCAAGGGCATTGTCACGCACTGTAACCATTTTGGTGGCTTTCACAAAATGGCTCAAGGGATATGTTGCAGAGCTCTTATTTCACCTGCCTTCCAATCTCGGTGGCTCATACACCCCTGAGCGCTACGCAACCTCGTCTGTCTTGTCATAGGCCATGTGTCACTTAGTAATTGCGTCTAATGGCATTTCTCGCTGCATGTCCACAAAAGCGTCTTGGAAGCATGTGGAGGGTGGATTACTGCAATGTTGTCCCATCGTTAAACAATTGAGACGGTTCCGAACGGGGGGTATGCATGAGGATAGTGCTGACGCCTTGCAATCGCAGCCAAGCGGGACGATAGAAGCAGGGTAGCGAATGGCGGTAAGTGTCGAACTTCAGTACCTTCGAAGCCTTCCCAGCATGCTCGTCCTGATACTCAGCACCGGTGTTACGACTTAGCGCTTTCAGAAATATTTCTGGCAACACGAAAAGATTCAGGTACAATGTGCAGGCTAGGGATTATGGTTGACTCTCAGCCTACAGTCGTAAGGCCGAGGCCAGCTAGATTTCGACCGTTATCGCACTCCCACCTTGACCTGGCTTATATGGTTCTTGTCACCCAGCCAGCGCATCCGGTTCTCGTTGCGGAGAGACGTCCAAGCTCCTGACCTGTGTGTGGACGGTCTCCTAAAGGCCAGGACTTAATTTCAACACCGGCCTGGTTTCTCTGGGCCGTCGTTGCCACCAGAGGACCTTGGGCAGAGGAAAATAACCTGCACCAATCTTGCTCTCTCGGTTTTTGAAGAGCGTGAGCCAAGCCTGAGACCGCCACCGTCATCCAACCAGAGACATCCACACAGATATAGCAGGCCTTGGGCCGTGCTGATAGTCTCATGCGTTGTCGGTGGCTCAGATCAGTTGGAATTTTTCCACAGGACACAGATGCAGACAAAAGCGCTTGAGAAATTTTAGGTTGACACGTGAATGGCCAGGCAAGGACGGTTTTTCTAGGCAAAGAATTCACGCTCTCGGTATCTTGTTTATTGGGGGCAGGCAGGGGCCAATGACGTGCGGAACCCATCTGTGTCCACCAGACGGCAACGGCAACACTTTCCAAGGCCCAAAAGCTGGCATTGCCGACATTCCAGGCTTCTTCGGCTTTGGGACGGTTTGGTGATTAGAAAGTGTTTATTCTATCTCCAAACCTGGAGAAGTAAGGACTGGCTGCTGACTGGCCGCTGTTACCAGCGTGCAGGTCGTCAAATCTGGCGGCAAGGAGTAAAGGGTTTAGGATGGGTATCTGATGGTGACTGGTGGTACTCAGGGAGACGGTGGACGGGCTGAAGGCGGACGAGCGCCTGGATCCTGATCATGACTCCTGAGAGGACGATGAGGCATCTAGCTGAGGATCACTCGGTGGTTGCGTGAGGAGGAGAAGGAGGCGGAGACCAGAGGTGTGTGACATTGGTTGGAAGAGCTGGCATCGGTGTGGTCCCTATTTTGGCCATGTGTTGCCTCCATTTCAACTCATGCAGTCGCTGCATGTAGACTAGATTTGTTGGTGGTGACTTACAAAAACTAAGATTTCTTGCCTCTCACTGATGCGTTTACGGACAAAGGCGGGCATATGACATCGATGGGTGAATACAGAGTGCTCTTGCTCCAATTGTAGGCCTGGCGATCGAGAAGGTCCTGGACCTTTTCGACGGCGATAAAGGAGGAGCGGTGGTTTCTGTGACGTAGCTGGCGGAGAATCACTATCAGCGGACTTAAGCTGACCGACCCATTCTCCCTTTTTGAGGCGGCGAATTCATCGAAATATGGAAACTCGTGCGGTCATACCGGTACATGTATTGACAACTACCCCCATCATCTTACCTCACTAGTCCAGTGATGAGCACATCACAGCAAATTTCTTCTGAAAAGACACACGTTGGATCCGAAAATTGTCGTCTATCATCATCATCAACAAAGGATGACTTCGTTTCGTCCTGAATTCTGCATCAGGGATGACTGTGGGAGCTAAAGCAAGAGGCAATGCAAGGCGTTGCCCGACCACCCGGGATTTTTTGCTAATTGACCGGCTTCCTTTCTCCTCCTCTGATGGCATCAGTAATGAGAGCGCATCGAGCAGACAAAATTATCCTCTTTGGACACTCTCTTGATCTTTTAACATGCCTTCAAAAGAGAGACTCCTCATCAAACTGCATTTTGTCATCAGAAAGAGTCTTCAGTAATAATGCGGATTGATCAAAGAAGTGGTGGTACACGACTGTTGAACATTTGGGCTGCCTTTGCTTCATGTTGGACGGAGGCTGATGATGCTGAATGGGAATGTTTGTGGGCCGGATGGGAGGACAGACGAAGGTAAGGACCTGTGGACGTGGCAGTTTGCTTTAACCACTGAAGAACAAATTGGCGCGACGCTGTTCTTACTGAGATTTCACTGGGCCCCTGGACCCGAGCAATGGACAGGCACTGACGGGTCACTGCTAACGTTACACGATCCTGCTGGCTATGGGTGTTGTCGTCCACACTGGAAGGCTAGACATTCTCTTCGTACATCTTACCTACTGTCCTTACACCCAATCTTTGCTCCACTTACCCACCTGCAATTACGCTCCATGTTCAGGAAAGAAAAAATTGCAGGAAGAAGTATGGAGGAGTTTTGAAAGCCTCTTAATAAATGACGGCAAATCACAGCTATTCTTAAATCCCTATAATTTCCTACATGCAACTAGGATTAGAAACTGAAATGTTTTCTAGCGAATACATGTGAAATGCGGTCTGGTGGAAGTACCCGTAAGACTAAATTCACTTAGTGTTCTTCCTTCGTCACATGGGATTTACAACTGGCCCAGTAGACTAGGAAATTGATAGTTTTCAAACATAATATTTAATAACAAGTGAGTCTATCTGCTGGCCAAAACTGTGTTTCAACGATAGCAAATAAAATTATTCAGAAGTTATCATGGATGAGATATTGCTTTTTTGTGCAAGCAATCGACAAACGACGAAAAGTTGCTAATAAATTTTTCCACTATCTTGAATTGTCCGTACAACGATGGCTATTTGAAATAAAAAACTAGGGCCCGCACCACGTGCAATACAGCTAATTTAAAAAATTATACGGATAAACAAACGCTCGGTTGGTTTTTGCGCACAATTGAAATAAACACAACAGTAAATACAAGAATTTCTATATTCAAAATTGAAGTTACAGGGTGGCTCTATGACAAAAACTGGACCGCACCATAAGTAAATAAAACAGCACTAATTTGAAATGTATTATGGATAATTAAAAAGGCGTGTGTTTTTGAACCTATAATATACACCTGCAGCGTGACGACAAAATTGTATGTAACTTCAAATTTGAGTGCAATGGTGGCTCTTTGAACAAAACTGGGCGCACCAAAGTGAAAATAAACATCTATTTGAATTGTAATACGGATAATAAAAGGAGTGTTTTTTGCTCCTTTAAATACACCGGCGGTGACTTATAGTTGAACTATACTACAAATTGCTTTATTCATATTTAGTGCATGATGGTCTATGAAACAAAATAGCGTCGCCGCAACCAAAGTCAAAAAATAACACTATTTGAAGTGTATATGGTATAATAAAAGGTGTTTTTATTTGCACCTTAGTAAATACACCTTTGGTGACATACAATAATTGCTGTATTCAAATGTTAAAGTGCAAGGTGGCTTACGAACAAACTGGGCCGCGAAAAGTAAAAAAAAAAACACCTATTTGAAACTGTTTACCGGATAATATAATAGGCGTTTTTTGCACCTATAATACACCCTGCGGTGGGGTCGACTACAAGAAATTGCTGTATTCAAACTTTAAGTGCAAGGGTGGCTCTATGAACAAAACAGACATGGCCGCACGCAAAGTGAAAAAAACTCACTCCTATTTGGAAATGTATACGGACTAATATAAGGTGTTTTTTGCACTCTATAAAAATATTACAACAAATACACTGCGGTGACTACAAAATTGCTGTATTCAAATTTAAGTACAGGTGGCTCCTATGAACAAAAACAGGGGCACACCAAAGTGATATCAAAAACACCTATTTGAAATTGTATTAAGGATAATAAAAGGTGTTTATTTGCGCAACTATAAATTACACCTCTGCGGTGACTACAAAATTGCTTGTTTCTCAAAAATTTACTCAAAAGCTTTCTTTTTCCAAAAGCCTGCCATGCCTGGCCAGACCATGTCTTGTCTGTGTTCGCCCTAGCCTCAACCCTCGCCCCCTACTCTTTCGCGGCTGTACAGGGCTGGATAAGCGTTTTAAATTCTCAACTTCTCAAGTAACTAAAAACCTGAAAAATCTCTAATCTACCTAAGTTCTAATGTTCACAGCTAAAAGCATAGTTGTCTGTGTGAACAAATAGAACAGTGTCGCTGAGCTGTTTTGAGAGAGAACAAGCACACGTCCTGCTCTTATGAGACACAGACACACACTGAGGCTGAACAGGAAGGGCTGTTCTATGTTAAACGAGGTCATGTGATTTTTCCAGCCAAACACAACCATACACATCCCAGTCATGACATCGCACACCCAGCTCACCCTGCTCTATTCTCTAAGCTGATTTGCTGGCCGCCAAAATGACAGGAAGCGCTGAAAATGGTGCGATATTAATAGATTCTGCGCAGATTTTAACCTAAATTATCGCGTGATCGAAAAAATCCGATTAACATAAAAACCGTGCCGATTTCAACTTTGTCGATAATAATCGCTCAACACTAGTTACATTGCTTTGTCACACTGTATGTGCAGAAGTGGGATTGACAGAGACTCATCATTGTCTTCGGAAATAACCCCTTGACTCAAACTAATCTACAATACATGAATATCTTTTATGTATTTGTGCCTTGTGTAATGACGCACAAACAACACAAAACAGTATACCAGTAGTCACATTAAAAAGCAACATGAAGCCCATCAGAAGACAGGACCATGGTTTGGTGGAGATTTAATGGAAGAGTAATAGCAATTACTGTCCCTCGCTAACTGTATCTATGCTATCCCTCAAAAGCTTGCCCTAAGACTACTTCTAACACCGAATCCCTATACCTAATGTTAACACTAGAGCCTTTCCCCTTATGTCCCTTAGCTACAACTGATCCTAATAAAGCTAGTGGCTATAGGACCCAGCATATCCCAAACAGGGTCCAACAGAAACTAGACAAACACCAAGGGCAACATATATGAACGGGACAGTGTCCGTTTTCTGGCATGCTTTGCGGCCAAAACCCAGTCTTAGCCCTGTTCTATAGATGTATGAACAGTCGTACATTCAAACTTCATGCAATCTGTGACACAAAACTTTTGAATGCTCCAAGTTTCTGATTTGGTGATGCACCAGAATCGTAGTAGAAGAGTGAAGAAATCAGGCAATACCTTTTAGAGGCTAACTGAGTAACTGAGTATGTTTGATGGTGAGCATTCGAGAGTAATAGCTCCTTCGTCAGACATGATGTTAGCTACGTGTTAGCAACGATGTCTGAAGAAGGGAGCTAGTACTCTCGAAAGCTCACCATAAAATATACTTAGTTACTCAGTTAGCCTCTAAAAGGTATCGCCTGATTTCTTCACTCTTCTACTGCTTTCTATGGCTAACACGGTACAACATTATACTACCAGAATCGTAGAAATTTGCCACTGGATTATTGGTACGCACACCACTAGGTAGGGCACTCGGTAGGGTGCTCCGGTTGATCCAGAGGCTACCCATAGCAACTTAGGATAAGTATCCATGGCACACATATAGATATGCAAAAAATGAGATGCTTTATTCGGAAGTATATAGTGGTAAAAATTTGTGCAGTGCGCTCTTAAAGTAGAGCGAAAAAAGGAGGGGAAGGGAAAAATGGAGAAAATGGGGGAGAAAAGGCTCTAGATTACAACTTCACAATTAATGAGTCTGGTTCAACTAAAAGCTTGCGCAGGTGGATTTAAAGAAAGCCTGAAGAGTGTGCATCATCCAAGCTTCGGTTCCTGCTGGTGGAAAGTAGTGGAGGATCCTAGAAGTGCACTGTTTAAGATGGCTGTAGATCGTAATCCATATGTCCGATGGCAAGAATCCAATTCAATGTTGAAGTAGCGTTAGGACCTTATATGAGCTTGTTATGATCGAGCCTGGGAGTATTTTGTTTGGAAGTTTGCAAAATTTTGGGTCTTTTATGGCCCTTTATCAAGTGGCAGGCATGGAGCATTAGTGCAGGTGAATTTGGGACAGTGTGGCTCATAATTGTTGTAAAAATCCATACCAATTTCAAAGTGCTATGGCTGAGACAAATTTTGACATAGAACAGGACGAATGTATAAAGTAGTGGCACATTCCACACTCTTCTAAAGCATTTTAAAACTGGCGAGTGTTAAGGTTTTATATGTCATCCCAAATCTATGTTTCTCAAAAATTATTCTAGGTCCAAAACAAGGTAAACCAAGACAAAAAACTTCATCCTGAAACAAATGAACTGACAGCAGACAAGATAGAGCAATCCCAGACAACAGAACTAGACAAGATCCATTTTCTAAACTAGACAACAGCACGAAAGACAAAGACACAAATGAGCCGAGCATCCACTATTAACAAAAACTCTCAAGCTGCCACACCAAGGACTTTATAGAGAAACTAGCAATTAACCAATTATTCTTTTAATGGGCAAGACTGTGCCACATGGGCAGCTGATGTACAAAGCATGTGAGCAGTTGGCGTGCAACCACTGCAAAGAAAACACAAAAGAGATGACGAAGAAATCTAGCTGATCACTGATCATAACACTTTGTTAAGAAGTGACAAAGTGAACCCCCTCCAAGTGTCAACCATCTACAGGAGATGCTATATCCTGCGGATTTGCCATAAATGTCTGATTGATGAGCATCCCACCTCTGAGACTTGCACCTACCAAGACAATGGAGGACACTTTACACTTCATGCTCATTGGTGGAGTGAACTAAGAGATAGCCACGCTTGCCCAGCAATCTCTCTGTTCACTTCAATGAGATTTTCCTGTACAGCTGAGCAAACTTAGTGAGACACGTATGTGTTTTCTGGTATAAAATTGTAAAAAGTGAGCGGTGTGTGATGTTTGCTGCATCATATGAACATGTTTGCTGCATTGTTCAACAGATCAGACACTTTTTAATGCGCAAAACATGTGGGAGCATTCTGTCGGTGTATCACACCACATTCGATCTATTAGAGACATATATGAATGAGGGTCATGAAAGCTTGGCGCATTACTGCTCGGACAGACAGACCTATTTTAGTGTAGTCTGCCTGAGCCTGAAGAGTCGAAGTGGAGCTAGATTTGCTGTTAGGGGAAAAAAATGTCCATTATTTCTCAGCTCATACCAGAACAATAATAAAAATTAATTTCTGATAATTATCAAACTATATAAAATTAAATTATATAAATAAAAAAATTATATAAAATTAATAGAAAAATATATGATATGCCAACAAATATAAAATATCTCCTATTAAATGTATTTAAAATTAATAGCATCTAAAATTTCTTTTAAATTAAATAACCCACTGACCTATATTTTTCTGAATAATATTAAAAAAATGTTTTTTACGTTTTACTACATTAAATGAAAGAAATCTTTATCAGATGGTGATCAGTGTTGAAACTTATTTTTGCTGCTCTTAGCCTTTATTCTACACCTGAGGTCCACCAAGTAAGATCACTACCGTAGTTTCTACTTACTGACATGCTATTCTAATGACTTTTATTTATTTTTTTATTTATAGCCTATACATGTTTGGTGCATTAGTAATGCTCCAAAGTTCCGTAATGCGCCAAACACACAGGCGAGGCGCGTCGAACTTTAGACGTCATTTATGAGCGCACACAAATCACTTTCATAGATTCAGTTGCATTTTACACTAAAAACCAGATGCAAAAATTCCCTTTGCCCGGTCTGTTATCATACACATCTCCCTTGCTTGTCATTCCCATAGAAGTGAGTGGAGAGATCTGCATATGTGTAGAAAGCTCTCTTTCCCCTGCAAACATGGCAGGAGTGACAACAAGAGCTAAGAGGATTACTATACTAGAAATAGGTGTAGGTCCCACCTCTGAAATAGGAATACTCCTTTAATGCTTTCATTCTAGTCAATTTAAATGTAAGTTTCCAAGGTGTTTTGTACACTGTAAGACTTTAACATTAAAAGAAATGAAAAGGAGTCGACTGGGCTGTACAGGAGAAGTTGGCACAATGTGCACCTCTGTTCAATATCACTTAGTGCTTTGCAGCTGTTGGCTGTTACTCTCACTCTCTCCTTGCATTTGGCACATAATACCAAGAGCTTTCTGCTCACTTCAGGTAATTCTCCCACTTCTGTTCCAAATGGAGGAAGAACAAGCTGAAGTAGAAAAATCTCAGCATTACCAGAATTAAAATATAGTGTACGGGCAGGAGGCCAGCAAGACAGTCTGTGAGGTGTGGCTTCAACCTATAGCTATGAGAGCAAGAAGTCAGTGAAGTGTGGCTTCAACCTGTAAGCTAAAGAACAGGAAATCTGCAAGGTACAGTTTCAGCCTATAGCTACAGAGCAGAAAGTCCGTGAGATAGAACTTTGGACTATAGCTACGAAGCAGGAGGTCTGTGAGGTCAACTTGAGCCCATAGCAAAAAAGCAGGAAGTCTGTGAGGTGTGGCTTCAGCTGGCTATATATAGCTATAAAGCAGGAAGTCTGTGAGGTGTGGCTTCAGCTGGCAAATCTATACTATAAGCCAGGAAGTCTGTGAGGTGTGGCTTCAGCTAGTTATCTATAGCTATAAAGCAGGAAGTCTGTGAGGTGTGGCTTCAGCTGGCTATAGCTATAAAGCAGGAAGTCTGTGAGGTGTGGCTTCAGCTGGCTATCTATAGCTATAAAGCAGGAAGTCTGTGAGGTGTGGCTTCAGCTGGCTATCTATAGCTATAAAGCAGAAAGTCTGTGAGGTGTGGCTTCAGCTGGTTATCTATAGCTATAAAGCAGGAAGTCTGTGAGGTGTGGCTTCAGCTGGTTATCTATAGCTATAAAGCAGGAAGTCTGTGAGGTGTGGCTTCAGCTGGCTATAGCTATAAACTAGGAAGTTTGTGTGGTGAAGCTTTGGTCTATACAAAATAGAGAAGGAAGTCTGTGAGGTTTGACTTCAGCCTATAGCTATAGGCAGGAAGTTTGTGAGATGAAGCTTTAGATTACACACCATAGATCAGGAATTCTGTGAAGGCAGCTTCAGCTGATAGCAATAGAGGAGGAAGTCTGTGAAGTGCGGCATCAGCCTATATACTATACAGCATGAAGTCTTTGAAGTAATAGATTGAAGTAAAGTTATAGCTTATAGACTGGGAGGTGGAGGTCTGGGGGGTGGAGATTTAGACCATAGTGTACAGGAGTTGATGGTACGACACACTACAAGGATTTGAAAGTGTTTAATAATGTTTGTTGTAATTTCACTATATCTCATCCCTGTGCTAGTAGCTTGTGCACTTCTGAGAAAAGTGTGTAGTCATGCTGCCTTGCAGAAATTTAACATCAGTCACAGTCACTGTCTCTGAGGTAAAGCTTCAGCCTATAGCTGTAGAGAACAATGTCTGTGAAGTACAGCTTCAGCCTTTAGCTAAAAAAACACAGCCTTTTGCTATAGAGCAAGCAGCCTATGAGATAAAGCTTTAGGGCGACATGTATGAATCTCGCCGGGTCGGGGCGCACCTTTCCGCCAGTTTTCCGGCGGAATCTGCGCCTGATTTATGTCGGGGCCGGGGTGCGCTCATTCCCATTAGCATGAAAAAGTCCGCCGCCCCTCGCAAGGTTTGAGGCGCAGTGCGGCGCTGCGCCTAGGGATTCGGCCCCCGGAGGAGTGCGGTCATACATTCGGGAAAAGTCTGCCGCGCCTGGCCAGTGTGTGGGGCACAGTGCGGGGGACCGAGCGCGTGCGGCGCTGCGCCTAAATTCGCCGTCCGAGGCGGGCCCCTCGTACATGCAGGCAAAATTTTCCCTGCGCCTCGCCAGTGTGTGGTGGGGCACAGTGCGGGGACATGGGCGCAGTGCGGGACATAGGCACCGTGCGGGACTGCGCCGAAAAACAGTTCCGATGCGAGACAGGCTGGAACAGCGAGAAATCATTCCACATGTCGGTGCGGAGTATGAATCAAAAATCGCCTTTATAAAGGCGTTCAACATTCTCAGGAAAAGAGCTAAAATCGAAAAAATAAAAAATACATAAAACAAAATCACTTTCCAATATCCTAATTCAAGAATTAGGATATTGGAAATTGCTGGGAAATACAGTAATTTCAAATTCAGAAAGTTTTCTGGTTGGTCGGCATAAACCGCCAATCAGAATAGGAGCGACAGTGAACCATTAAAACCTATGGGGAAGTTTAGACCAATAAAGAATCCACGGGGGGATAGTTCAAAATACAGTAAAAATGCTGAAAAAGAGCTGATTGGTTAAGCACCGGGACTTGGCTAGCTCAGCCAATCAGAATAGGAGCGACAAAGACCCATTCTAGTCTATGGAGAAGTTTAGACCAATCAGAATCCACGGCGGGATAATTCAAAATACAGTAAAAAGACAGAAAAGAGCTGATTGGCTGAGCTAGCGGTGGCTTGGCTATCCCAGCCAATCAGAGCGCGAGCTACTTCTCCCTTATATCTATGAGAGATGGGCGCTCTGAAATCTCGGCGCTTGGGTCCCGTGCGGCATGAAGTATTAATAAAAAAATGATTTTTATTAAATGTAAAACATTATCAGAAAAAAAGAGCCGAACCCTTCTTTACAAATAAAGCAGTTAAAATCCCGAACAACGCGTTTGTCGCCGAGACCGGCGCAAAATAGGTAATTGCCAATAGAGAGAATCGCCGGGAAATACAAATAATTCAAATTGTTTAAGCTAATTTTTCAATGGGGCGGCATAAACCAGCCAATCAGAATAGGAGCTACATGTCCCATTATAACCTATGGGGGAGAATTGACCAATCAAATAGGACGACAATGTCCCTTAAAATCCTATGGAGAAAAATTGACCAATCATATTCCAAAGACGGGACAGTTCAAAAAACAGTAAAAATGCTACTTTCTCATAGAGTTCTAAAGGGAAAAGAAATTCTGAGCGCGCTCTGTGAATGGGTAAGTTAAAAGAGGCGCCGTTATTTGGACCACTGGGAGAGCGAGCGAAGCTCCTATGGGTTTTCTAATGCAATCTGAAATAAAACTGTACATGGCCGAAATCAAATTATAACACTACAGAAGTTGTCCCGAAAAAAAAAATATTAAATCAATAAAATCATGTTTATTTCTTTATTTTCGTTAGCGAAGGATCAATAGTATGGGTGCAACGAAAATAAAGAAATAAACATGATTTTATTGATTTAATATTTTTTTTTTCGTTATAATGGGAAAGCCAAGCCCCCGCTAGCTCAGCCAATCAGCTCTTTTCTGTCTTTTTACTGTATTTTGAATTATCACGCCGTGGATTCTGATTGGTCTAAACTTCTCCATAGACAGAACGGGGCTTTGGGCGCTCCTATTGTGATTGGTCAATAGTTCTCCATAGGGTTTTTAAAGGGTCTCTGTCGCTCCTATTCTGATTGGGTGAGCTAGCCAAGTCCCCGGGAGCTTAACCTATCAGCTCTTTTCAGCATTTTTACGGTATTTTGTACTGTCCCGCCTTGATTCTGATTGGTCAATCCTTCCACATAGTTTTAATGGTTCACTGTCGCTCCTATTCTGATTGGCCGGTTTTAATGCCGACCATGAGAATAGGTTTCAGAATTTGAATTTTCTTGTATTTCCCTGCAATTTACAATATCATAATTCTTGATATTGCGCCGTTCTAGAGTTTTGTAAAGTGATTTTTTTTTTAATTAGTTTATTTTTTACGTTCAGCCCCTTTCTGAAAAACTGTTTTCCGCCTTTATAAAAGCATATTTTCGGAATCCTACTCCTGCTGCACGGAGCGGAGCGCCAAGATTTCTGTAGCGATCTTCTATGTTTCCTCGCATGTTCCGATCCTGCGTCACTTCGCCTCCGCCGGAGCATTTAGACCAAAAAAAACCAGGTCGCCTGTCGGACTGCCACACTGCATGCGCCTCCCCTTTGGGCCCTTTTGCCATCGTTCATGCCTCGGAGTTTTCGAGCGCGCCGCGTCCCGCCCCGGAACGCCTACCCCGCGCCCACACCGCGCCCATTGCCCACCCCTTCATGTGGGGCGCAGCCGAAAGTGGCGAATGCTGCACCTAACACCGCATCCCCGCGTCCGACAGCGGGATTCGGGCTGGGAGGCGCAGTATACGCCAAAAATAAGGCGGAAAGCCCGATCATACATGTCGCCCTTAGTCTTTAGCTACAGAGCAGGAGGTGTGTGAGGTGAAGCTTCAGCCTATATACTATAGAGCAGGAAGTCTGTGAGATAAAGTTTTAGTCTATACCTACAGAGTAGGAGGTATGGTGTGGAGGTGAAGCTTCAACCTATATACTATAGAGCAGGAAGTCTGTGAGGTGCGGCTTCAGTCTATATGCTAAAGAGCAGGAAGTCTATGAAGTAAAGCTTCAGTCAAGACCAAACATCTAGTGACTTTTCTATCTACATTTTCTTAAATCTTTACTTCCGAGAGATTGTTAGTCATGTTTACAACTCACACTGCTTTCCAGTTTCTGATGCTGTTCATCCTCTTGTCTGACTACTCTTGTTCTGATGTGGATGGCCTCCCAGTCAGTGTTCTTAGACCTATTGCTTGTAATTGACTTGCTTCTTTTTCTACCTTTACTGTTGCCTCTGTAGGACTAAAGCTAAACTTTACCTGAAGATGCACAATTTCAGCACCTTAAGAAATGTCTATTTTGTGTCACTTTCTACAATGTACCAGGTGGACTCCTCCAACTAATTCTTGTGATAGAAAGTTCCTTTTCAACCATAGAATCATCACCCCAGAACCACCACCTAGATGTCAACTCTACCTCTTCTATTGTTGCATTCTGCCCACTATACCAAGTGTAAGGGAGGCCAAATAAGACATGTTGTAATGTTAACCACACGGGCTAATGTTGATAAGACTGCTTGATAAGCAAGAATAACTTTGACACAGTCTTTGCAGTTGAACTCAAGCATGCTTTGACTTATTGACTGTTGTATTATTTAGCTGTTTTAACAAATCAAAGCTAGCCATCATGTACCTCAGCCAATTTCTCTGATTTACTTTCTTACGCTTTTAGTCCAGCACCAGGTTCAGCTTGCCGTTAAATTATTAGTAGCTAGGCGACGTAACCACTGAGACCCAGAAACACTTAGGGCGGAGAATGTTTGAACTTTGGAAACTGACAGGCCAGGTATCAAAATAGCTAAAAATTTGTGAATGCGGCACAATTTATGGTCTCTGTTCTTCTGCAGGTCATACATACAGGGCAGTGTAGTGCCAAATACCACAAGTCTGGCTCAGGCAGCACCTTTACCCTGGCCTGGCTTTTCCCTCTGCAGGTCATACATACAGGGCAGTGTAGAGCCAATACCACAAGTCTGGCTCAGGCACCACCTTTTACCCTGGTCTGGCTGTTCTTCTGCGGGTCATACATACAGGGCAGTGTAGAGCCAATACCACAAGTCTGGCTCAGGCACCACCTTTACCCTGGTCTGGCTGTTCTTCTGCAGGTCATACATACAGGGCAGTGTAGAGCCAATACGACAAGTCGGGCTCAGGCACCACCTTTTCCCGGTCTGGCTGTTCTCCTACAGGTCATACATACAGGGCAGTGTAGAGCCAATAACCACAAGTCTGGCTCAGGAAACCACCTTTACCCTGGTCTGGCTGTTCTTCTGCAGGTCATACATACAGGCACTGTAGAGCCAATACCACAAGTCGGGGCTCAGGCACCACCTTTACCCTGGTCTGGCTTTTTCTTCTGCAGGTCATACATACAGGCAGTGTAGAGCCAATACCACAAGTCTGGCTCAGGCACCACCTTTACCCTGGTCTGGCTGTTCTTCTGCAGGTCATACATACAGGGCAGTGTAGAGCCAATACCACAAGTCTGGCTCAGGCACCACCTTTACCCTAGTCTGGCTGTTCTTCTGCAGGTCATACATACAGGGCAGTGTAGTGCCAATACGACAAGTCTAGTTCATACCCTGTTGGGTGGTTGCGTCCATGTGGAGCATGAACTTGTACCGTAACTACTACTTGTAAGTTTTTTAAAAAAATGTTTGAATTAAAGACAAATACGTTTTAACTTCGGTACAGACTGCTTGGTCCCCACTGTGCATGCCCGCTTACAGGGCGAACTTTAGGACACTGGTTATCTACTCTCATTTTGCCATTATTGTAACCGTAGGAGTATCCGGCTTACCGTGCGTCCGTCTCATTTATTGCTACAAAGGGAGGAAACAGGCAATTACAAGCTGGACTGCTTACTATTATAACTAAAGCTAACTCCTATGTTATAGGTGACGTAGAATGGAACATAAATTGCAACATCCGATGTCAGTTCCACTTACCATAACATAGGGGTCACCTATGCTATAGTAACTAGAAGTTATCCTCTAGGTTATGGTGGCTGAAAGTGACATGGAGGGTGCACTGGAATTGACGCTTTATCGGGACTTCCACAAAATGGTAAGTTAACCCCTTGATCCCCAGGAAAATGCTAATTCCGATATGGGATTAGGGTTACAGTTAGTGTTAGGGATAGGAACATGCTAACGGATACGTTTTTTGTATTGCTTTGCTGCCACATCGGCGTGCACCTACATAATTTTCTTTAAAATTGTTTTGGATGTGCTGATAATTTTTTTGTTTTTGGGTTGTTTGCATGGCAGCCTCCATTTTGGTCATGCAATCCACCTATCCACACAGTTTTTAATTGGAGCAGAGTGTAGCTGGAACATTCATGCCCTGAAAGTATGGAGGCCTGAGAAGGTACCAAGAGAGGTCAGAATGTTATAATGTAGCTCTCCATCTGAACTGAGGTCACCTGAAATAAAAAAAAAAAAAAAACTGCAGCAAATAAATGTGGCAAAAGCCGCAAAAAAAACTAAAGCCGAGTATAAAATACTGGTTGGATTCTATAGACGTAGCCTACGATTTTCAAGTAACTCCTTAAAGGGGTTATCTCACTACAAGGATTGCTTTATATGTTAAAGATCTTGCAAAAAACAAATCACTTTGCAATATGGGTCCATTAACAATGTCTTACTTATTCCTAGATATCCCCTCTTGTATGGGCAGCATCAGCTCCTCAGGTCGCTATAGCTACAGACCTGTAAGATCTCTCCTGATAGGCTATCAGCACTGGTTGCTATAGCTACAGACCTGGTGTCCTCACTGCAGGACAGTAGTAGCCAGTATAAGCTAGTAAAGCCTGTAAAAATGCCCCTGGATTCTGCCCAGTGCTGCCCAGACTGCATAAATTGCACATAAAAACCCCTAAACATATTAGGTAACGACATGAATGTAATAACCTGTAGAATTCATCCAGCAGGTTATATAGTGTGAATTGTGTACGATTGAAACGCAAGGAGGCAAAAACTACAAAATATTGTTGGTCATTAAGTGCTATTCAGGCTTGGGGTGTAATGGGATAAGCAAGGGATGGATAAGAACCAATGACATAAAGAAAATAGTTTACCCCTTTACCTGTGTTTTGATACCAGCAGGGCAGCAGGCTGATGACCAAACAGCAAGATGTACTAGTCCTGGTGTGTTGCTACAAGGCTGAGGGGCAGCACTAATAATTTAGGGAGAGTGTGGGCACTGCTGCCATTACTGCACATAGGGGTTCCGTTTTATATATGGAGCATTGTAATTATACTCTATTTCAATGATTGATATTGGGAGATCTGCAAGTGAGCTTCACAAATCTGCAAGACCAGGTTTACAGATTGCCCAGATGCAATAGAAAGATAGAAATAGTGATAGAAATAGTCATATAAATGCTTACAATGTAAGGTAACATAAACTACTTCATGCAGGTTCCTGGTTTCATCATATTGCTTCTCTTTTATCAGTCCCCATTGTCTGTTAAACAGCAGATAGTAGATGTTAACATTAGAGGGTTTATAATCCAAATCTTTTTCAATCTCAGGTTCCTCCAGATGTTCAATATCCTCTATAAAAACAGTTGTCTTTTGGTGATCTCCCCATTTCAGGTTACTGTTCCCCTGAAAGCAGCATCAGCTGTAAGCAGTCAGCTATGTAATTGATTGTGATTGTCAGAGGGAAAATAAATATTATAGTACAACTATTACCATCCATGTATATCCATAGTTCACTATTTGCTGGAAGTGAAACTTAGCCTCATGGTGTGAGTCTAGAGACATAACTTCTCTTCAATTGCCTCATCATGCTCCAGAGGGTATCTACGTAGTAGGGGTTTGAATCAGATAATCCATTAAATATGCCAGTTATTTGCAGCATCTACCAAGTCATACAATTTAAATGGTAAATTATCGGCAACTATTCTGAAAATATATGATATACATTGATACAATCTCCATCAGATACATACATTTTATGTAACACTTATAACGAAATCCTTCACAACAAGAGCCTGCGACTGTCAATATAGAGAATTGAGACCATCAAGGCTTTAAGTGTAATGCCTCAGTGTCCTCTAGTGGCGGCTTCATAAATGTCACAATATTAAATATTCACCTGTTAATCATTCATTTACATAAATCTCAATTTTGCTAAATTGATCACTTGCTGTTGATAAGCAAACATTATGAAAAATTTATGATTCGTAGACATAAAAAGTCAGAAAATGTTCTCTTCCCTACGGAGACATGGTGAATTCCTAAAACTCTCTGTACGTGCAATGGGTTATTATTACAAGTGATGGTAACAATGATCTACAAGAAGCTAGAAGAACAATAAAGCTATAATTGGAGACTGACTAAATCTTGAAATCAATTTGTTGTTTGCATATATTTACGTAAATTTTTCTTTTTGTGTGAAATGGATCCAATAATGGTATAGCGTACTGTATATACTCGAGTATAAGCCAACCCGAATATAAGCTAAGGCAGCTACTTTTGCCACAAAAAACTGGGAAAACATATTGACTCGAGTATAGGCCTAAGGTGGAAAATTCAGCGGCTACTGGTAAATTTCAAAAATAAAAATGGATACCAATAAAATGACATAGGTATAGGCAGGTATATGTCCTCTATAGGCAGGTATAGGCAGGTATATGTCCCCCATAGGCAGGTTAGACAGTTTAATGTCCCCCATAGGCAGGTATATGTCCCCAATAGCAGGTATAGGCAGTAATAGGTAGATATATGTCCCCCATAGGCAGGTATAGCAGATATATGTCCTCAATAGGCAGTTATAAGCAGTTTATTGTCTCCCATTGGCAGATATAGGCAGGTATATGTCCTCCATAGGCAGGTAAATGTCCCCAATAGCAGGTATAGGCAGTTATAGGTAGATATATGTTCCGCATAGGCAGGTATATGTCCCCTCATAGGCAGGTATAGTCAATTATAGGCAGGTATAGGGAATTATAGGCAGGTATATGTCCCCTCATAGGCAGGTATAGGCAATTATAGGCAGGTATAGGAAATTATAGGCAGTTATAGGCAGGTATAGGCAATTATAGGCAGGTATATGTCCCCTCATAGGCAGGCATAGACAGGTATATGTCCCCTCATAGGCAGGTATAGACAGGGCTTGTTAAAAAAAAAAATACAAGTACTCACCTTTCCTCATCGCTCGGAGGCTCTCCTGGCGATCTGTCTTCTTGCCCGTGCAGGCAGCATGATGACATAGCATGGGGTGTGTGGAAAACCAGAGAACCCAAAGGAAACTCAAACAGACATAAGGAGAGCATGCAGATGCTGTCCATGGTCGGATTAGAACCTAAGACTCCGGTGCAGCAAGGCAATAGTGTTAAAGTTGTAAGAGGTGGGACCACCCCTACGAACAGTATTAGAACATGTACTGTGCAATGTGTCTATATGTACACACACCACTCAAACAATGTTAGGGATATTTGGCTTTTGGTTGAAATTTCAGGATGAACATAAAATGTCATGACATTTTATTTTAAATGCACTAAATGAGACCATCTCTTACCTTTAGACGCACATGTTCGACTTTTCAGTGTTTCAGTACTTTTTGCACAACTTGCTCTGACAAGGAGCCTAATGGCAAAATTCACAACAGGTGTTTGATCCCCAAATCGCCCAATAAATTTAGGAGTTCAATTTGAATTGGGATTTAAACAGTCCTCCTCATCATGCTGTTCCCATTTTGACATCATGAGACCAAGACAACACCTTACAATTGATCAATAGTACCTCACCATTGTGAGACTTCATGCAGGATTCTCTCAGACAGAAGTGGCCACTGAGCTTAAAGTGTTATAGAATGTAATCAGAAGACAAAGAAGTGGACGTTCTTTGGCTCCATCACACACTGATGACTGTTTCATTGTAGACAATGCCCTGTGGATCCGGACAATGAATGTCACACAACTCTAGGCATATTTAAGGGAGGTGGGAGACAGCCAAGTGTCACGTCAGACCATTCGTAACTATTTACATCAGTGTGGTCTGCATGCTAGATGACCTGACCACACCACCAGACACAGGCAAAATAGTCTTGCATGGGTCACGGAGCATCTACGCTGGACGAGGGTGTTCATTGCTCTTCAGTGATGAAAATTTATTCACTCGGAGCAGAAATGATGGCCACCAATGATGCTGAACACATCAAGGAGACTGCTATGCATCAGCCAGGTCAGGTACCAATCAAGTACCCTTGATGGTTATCTAGCACACAGATGTAAGTAGTATGAATGGTCTGACGTGACACTTGGTTGCCTCTCACCTCCATTAAATGTGCCTGGAGTTGTGGCATTCATCATCCGGTTCCGCAGGGCATTGTTTACAATGAAGCGGTCATCAGTGTGTGATGTAGGCAAAGGATGTCCACTTCTTTTCCTTCTATGACTCTTCCAGTCTCTCTGTGTCTCTGTTACAACCGGCTGATGACACTCTGTGACACTGTAAGCTCAGTGGCCACTTCCATCTGAGATCATCCTGCTTGTAGCCTCGCAATGAAGAGATACTGTATGTAAATTGTAAGGTGTTGTCTTGGTTTCATGATGTCAGAATGTGAACAGTATGATGAGGAGGAGTGTTTAAATCCCAATGCAAATTGATCCCCTAAATTTATTGGGCGATTCAGGGATCAAACACCTGTTGGGAATTTTTCCACAAAGCTCCTTGTCAGAGATCCGCAATTGTGCAAAAAGAAATGAAGCACTGAACAGTTGGACATGTGCATTCTAAAGGTAAGAGATGATCTGAATTTCAAGAAATGTTATGTTTATCCTGAAATTTCAACTAAAAGGCAAATATCCCTAACTTTTTGTGAGTAGTGAATGTGTATAGTGTAATAAGGGGTTAAAGAGTGGGGAAGGCCTGCAGCCAATCAGTGTAAAGAAGAAGGAAGAGACTGCAGGTCGATATTAAAAGGTAGTTCAGTTCAATGTTAACTTCCAGAGTTAAAGGGGATGTCTCACCATGCTGTTTTACAGAGCCACACGCAGCTTCAGATGTACACTTCCTGTTCAGGCTGTGAGTGGATCTACAGCAGTGATTGTTCCTAGCTCATCCTATTAGAGTGACGTGAGTGCTGGAGGTTTATAAACATTTGTGTACAAGGCTGTTGAGGTCCTAAGAGTTAAAGATTTTCAGTAAGTAATGTAAACAATTTCTGGTCTTTCAGATGAGAAATACAGTAGGGAGTGATATTGCTTTCCCGGTCATTGCTGCAGCCTGTAAGAGCAAAGAGAGGTGGCTGGTAACTAGGGAAGGTTATGTAGGGAAGCAGGAGATTACATCTCAAAACGCTCAAGAGTAGCAAAATCAAAATAGCAATGTATTTGGTAATAGTCTTTATTTACCTTTGCCTACATGTTAAAGCTAATCAATGAAACAGAAATACCCCATTTAAGGATTCTGTTGTTACCAAGTTCCAGCATCTGGGATCATCCAGCCATTAGCCGATGGTGAGGTAGACAGGCTATATGTACACTACCAACCTGGAAGTCCACAGAAAAGAGAAAAGAAGTTAAGCAGGAAAAAGTAAATAGGAGAAAAAAAGAGAGACTTGAGGGACAGACAAAAGGGGCATCCAAAGAGGTAGAGAGTGTGAGTGGACACAAAAAGGACTTAGTAGATAGCCCAGGGTGTGTCCCAAGAGACAAGTCCAGTGCATGAACAAATTGCTGCCGTGCAGGCAGATTTACAGAGGGAGAGAAAAGGTCTCAGAAAACGGTGTAGAGAAATGCAAGAGAAGCAATTGTGGTTAAGAAACAGGGCCGCTATCAGGAAATTCAGGGCCCCATACAGCTGAAGCGTCTGCACTACCCTCCCCCTGCTGACCGTCCACACCCCCACACCAAATGGTTAGAGTCCTTCAGTAGGTAGGAAGTTGGAAGGGCCCCTAGTAGATAGGTAGGTAGATAGAGCCCCCCCAGTAGATAGGTCGATAGATAGGGGACCCGGTAGGTAGCATCTTAGAGTCCTCCTGCTTAGTGCTTTAGGCTTGGGGTCTAGGACAGGAAGCAACACAGGCAGTGTGATGACTACGCTTCAGTGCGTGCCTGCGTAGTGTGACATGACAGGGAGCACAGAACTCAATTGTATGCGCATTGCAATTACACACATATAATTGAGATAGCCTATATGGCCTGTTCCTTCTACCATCACTGTAGAGTCTCTGTATTCTTGCTGCGCTGGTACACTACACCTCTCAGCAATTTGGTATGTAAGGCTCCCCCACTAAGTAGGTACATAGGCCCCAGTAGGTATGTATAAAGGCCCCCCTAATAAGTAGGTACATAGGGTTCCCCAGTAAATAGGTAGTTATATAGGGCCCCTTCTAGTAGGTACTGTGTATAGGACCTCCCAGTAGGTAAGTAAGTACATAGGACCCCACAATATGTAAGTGGTAATGTAGGGCCCCCAGTAGGTAGGTATATACTGTCCCCCACTATTTAGGTAATGTAAATAGGGGCACCCCCCGGGTAGGTAAAATAAGGCCCCAGAGTTAGGAGGTTATAGGGGCCCCCAGCAATTAGGTAGGTATATAAGGGGCCCCCACAATAGTGGTATTTAAAAGGCCCCCAGCAGTTAAGTAGGTATATATAGGGCCCCCAGTAGTTAGGCAGGTATTTATAGGGCCCCCAGCAGTTAGGTAGGTATTTATAGGGATTGGTGAAGGATTTGGTGGTCAGCACTCATGTCCACATGTCCAAAAGTAGAAAAAAATCACGTCCTTTATTTGATTAAAACTGATCTTCACATCAGGCAAACAAATAGAGACAGGATCTGCTGACGCGTTTCGGGCGGGAAAACACCTTTAGTCATAGCCAAGTATTTATAAGGCCCCCCCGGCAGTTAGGTAGGTATATCAGGCCCCCAGCATTTAGGTAAGTATATCAGGCCCCCAGCATTTAGGTAAGTATATATAGAGGCCCCAGCATTTAGGTAGATATATAGGGCCCCCAGCATTTACCTGGCCCTACTTATAACCAGCAGTAAAGGCGTAACTAGAATTCATTGTCACGGGTGCTCCTGCGGCTCTTACTCCGAGCTGCGGGTGCTCCCGTGCTGCAGTTGTGCCGGCGAGTGGCGCCGGGACCCGCATGTGGGGCTGCAGGCGCACTCGCAAGTCTGCCGTCAGAGTACTGAACTTACCTGACCGCGCTCCTGCACTTCCACGCTCCTCTCTAGGGCGCATGCGCCGGCTCTCTAAAATATAAAGGGCCAGTGTGCCGGTAATTGGCTATTTGCCGGGCGCTGTTTCTATATATTCCAGTCACCTCCCTTTGTTCCCTGCCAGATCTTTAGTGTCTAGTGTCTTGTGTCTTGTACTGTGCTGCACCTCGGCTGCCTCCGCAAGCAAGTCACGTCAGGGATAGCGACCTGCCGGAATCCCGCTGCAGCAAGTCAATCCCGCTTTGCGGCGGGCTCTGGTGATAACAGGACCCATTTAGACTCTGCTCCCTGGCATGGCCTGTACCACTGGTTGCGGTGGTCCAGTGAATCTATGACTCCAGTCGTTACAGTAAGATCTGGTCATGGATCGTGCCAAGGTGACGTTGCCTAGCGTCGCTGACCTCCCCACTATCATGGCTCAGCAGACCCAGCAGTTATCGCACCAGGCTCAGCAATTGCATCAGCTGTCTGCTATGATGCAGCAGCTTCTCTACGCCCAGCAGCAGCACCAACCTCAGTCCTCTCTGGTAGTTCCTTCTACGGCTGCAGTGGCGTCCATTGGTCCCAAGCTCTGGTTGTCATTGCTAACGAAATTTGATGGGGACCCTAAGTTGTGCAGGTGGTTCATTGCGCAATGTCCATGCACGTGGAACTGATGGCCAACCAGTGTCATGGGGGCTGGCGCGGGTGCCATCGCCCCCCGCAGCCGACCCCTGCCCGCAGGGGGTCCGGCGCAGGTGCCGCGGCCGCCCGCGACCATCCCCCTGCTGCCCATGCTCCTGCGCCAGGTTACTTACCAGTCCACGCTCCTGTGCTTCCTGCTTCTGCCTGTCCCGGCCGCCATGCGCGTCGGCTGGTCTGGATTTAAAGGGCCAGCGCACTGCTAATTTGCTAATTGCCGGCCGTTGGTCCTATATATTGTACTCGCCCCCTGCACTCTCTGCCAGATTGTTGGTGTGCGTTAGAGAGTCTTTAGAGTATTGGAGTTCCGTTTGATTTCCCGTGTAACAGTCCGTTCCGCTACATTTCCTGACCTTGCCTGTTTGCCGCCTGCCCTGACTGTCTGCCTGTCTCTGACCACGAACCTCTGCCGCCTGTCCTGACCGTCTGCCTGTCCCCTACTACGTCTCCGGATTACAATTCTGTACCACGCAGTACCCTGGCCGCCAACACAAGCAAGTCACGTCAGGGGTAGCGACCTGGTAGCCTCACGCCACAGCAAGTCCATCCCGCTTTGCGGCAAGCTCTGGTGAATACCGGGGGCTACTTAGACTCCGCTCCCTGGCGTGGCTTAACTATCATTGCTTGCGGTGGTCCAGCAAATCCATTAGTGGTTAGCCTTCTCTCCGGGAAAGCCTTGGCCTGGGCCACACTGCTCTGGGATAAAAGCGACCCGATGATGTCTAACCTTCAGGCTTTCCTGGTGGAACTATGCAACGTCTTCGGGGAACCTGCGCATGTCTCCAATGCCGAGATTGCGCTCCTGAACTTGCGTCAAGGGGATTTCTCTGTTGTAGACTACACCATTCAATTCCGTATCTTGGCCTCAGAACTTTCATGGAACGAGGCTGCCCTGTGTGCCACGTTTAAGAAGGGACTCTCCAGTCGAGTAAAGGATGTGCTGGCATCGCTGGGTGAGCTTATTCATTTGTCCACCCGCATTGATGTGCATTTCCGCGAAAGGCAGGAGGAACTCCATCAAGAACATGAGCCTCTTCGTTCAAGCTGTCTGCCCCGTCTGGCTCCGGTGTTCCAAAGGCCTCCACTATCGCCTCTACAAACTCCGGCTGAGGAACCTATGCAAGTGGAAAAAGCCCGCCTGACCCAGCAGGAACGCTTGCAATGGCGGGAGGAGAACTTATGCCTATATATTGTGTTAGTCCAGAGAACTTTCGACAAGACAGCTAAAATTCAAAATGAAAGGCAGGTGGCCAAAGACTGCAAGACTAAGCCTAAGAAATTCTTTAAGCATATAAATGCCAAAAAGCCAAAGTCAGAGCAAGTAGGACCATTAAAAACATGTGATGGGGAGCTGGTCACTGGTGACCAAGAGAAGGCAGAGGAACTAAATAGGTTCTTCAGCTCAGTATATACTATCAATGAAATAGTAGTTGATGGGGGTGGGCCAAGTGCAGAAGTAGGTGGTGGCAGTACTGTTAATACATCATCTGCTATAATTAATTGGCTCAGTGTAGAAAAAGTCAAAGCCAAGTTGAATAAACTGAATGTGAACAAGGCTCCAGGCCCTGATGGCATTCACCCAAGAGTCCTTATAGAGCTCAGCTCGGTTATCTCTGTGCCCCTGTACATGATATGTAGATTACCTGGTGATGGTATATTTACCAGGAGACTGGCGCAAGGAAAATGTAGTTCCCATCTTCAAAAAAGGTTCCAAGTCCTGCCCAGGTAATTATAGACCAGTAAGTTTAACATCTGTTGTGGGAAAAATGTTTGAGGGGCTCATAAGGGACTATATACAGGAGTATGTTGACAAACACAATATTATTAGTGATTGCCAGCATGGATTTACTAAGGACAGAAGTTGTCAGACCAATCTGATCTGTTTTTATGAAGAGGTGAGTAGAAGTCTGGATAGCGGGGCAGCTGTGGATATTGTGTTTTTAGACTTTGCAAAGGCATTTGACACTGTACCGCATAAGCGTTTGTTGGGTAAATTAGAATCCACTGGGTTAGAGATAACAGTGTGTAATTGGATTAAAAACTGGCTGCTGGATCGTACTCAGAGAGTGGTGGTAAATGACTCCTACTCTGAGTGGTCTCCAGTTGTGAGTGGTGTGCCGCAGGGCTCAGTATTAGGTCCTCTCTTATTTAATGTATTTATTAACGATATAGTGGAAGGGATCGATAGCACGGTTTCTATTTTTGCAGATGACACCAAGCTATGCAGGGTAGTGCAATCTATGGAAGATACTCATAAATTGCAAGCAGACCTGGACACTGAGTGCTTGGGCATCCACTTGGCAAATGGGGTTCAATGTGGATAAATGTAAGGTTCTGCATCTGGGGAGAAATAATCTACAGGCATCATATGTCCTAGGGGGAGAAAAACTTGGAGAATCGCTTGTTGAGAAAGATCTGGCCGTTCTTGTAGATCATAGACTACAGAACAGCATGCAATGTCAATCAGCTGCCTCTAGGGCAAGTAAGATATTGGCGTGTATTAAAAGAGGCATGGACTCGCGGGACAAGGATGTCATTCTAACCGCTGTACAAAGCACTGGTGCGTCCTCACTTAGAATATGCTGTTCAGTTCTGGGCCCCAGTTTATAGAAGAGATGTAATGAAGCTAGAGAGAGTACAAAGACGAGCAACCAAACTTATAAGGGGAATGGAGCATCTTAGTTATGAGGAGAGGTTAGTAGAATTGAACTTGTTTAGTCTTGAGAAAAGACGGCTTCGGGGTGACATGATTAATTTATATAAATATATAAATGGTCCCTACAAAAAGTATGGGGAAAAATTATTTCAAGTGAAGCCCCCTCAAAAGACAAGGGGGCATTCCCTTCGACTAGAGAAAAAAGGATTCAATCTCCAGAGGAGAAGAGCGTTCTTCACTGTAAGAAGTGTGAATCTGTGGAATAGCTGAGAAGCTGGTCAAGGCAGGAACTGTAGAGAGTTTCAAGAAAGGCTTAGATACCTACCTGGAACTAAAGAATATTAATGCGTATGTAGCCATGTAAAATTCTGGATCTGTCTGTGGAGGGGTCAGAGATACGGTCTCGACTGGAGCAGATTGGTTCATGCCTTGTGGGTTTCAAGATAATTAACCAGTGGTGAGGCTGGGCATAATGTCCTTGTCTCTCTCCTATCACCCACATTTTCCCCATCCTTGGTTGAACTTGATGGACACGTGTCTTCTTTCAACCGTACTAACTATGTAACTATGTAACTATGTAAAACTGTCCACAACTTCTGGAAAACGCACACACCTAGGCCACGTGGGAGAGGCGTTGTAGAGGGTGGTGCCTGGCGGGGTCGGGTGGCGCTGCTGGCCGCGGGACAGGCTGTGGGTCCGCTCGTCCTGGAGACTCACCTGACCGCGTTCCTGTCACGTCCGCGCCCTCTGCCGGCCGAGGCGCGCGCGCCCGCTCCCTAGGGCGCGCGCGCTCGTTCTTGTAAATTTAAAGGGCCAGCGCCCCGGTAATTGGCTAATTGCCGGGCGCTTCCCCTATTTATGGTTTCGCTCCACAATCATTCCTTGCTAGATCTATGTTGCCTCGAGCCCTAGAAAAAGCGTTCTTTAAGTGTTTTCTTGCCTTACCGTGTACCAGACCGCTTGCTAAGTTTCTCATCTCCGAACTTCTGCCGCCTGCCCGGAACCTTCCTGCCTGTCCACGACCAGGAACCATTGCCGTCAGCCCTGACCTTCCTGCCTGCCCACGACTATGATTCTTGTATTACGATTCTGTACCTCACTGCACCTCGGCCGCCACCGCAAGCCCGCCGCCTCAGGGGTAGCGACCTGGTAGAATCCCACCGCAGCAAGTCCATCCCGCTTTGCGGCGGGCTCTGGTGAAAACCGGGACCTACTTAGATTCCGCTCCCTGGCGCGGTTGTTGCCATCGCTTGCGGTGGTCCAATGGATCCACTACCTAGCCGTTACAGGCGTCCCTAGGTGTGAACAGTCCCTCTCCTCAACTGACCATGCCCATGCAGATCATGTCTGGTTCCGGAGCACAAGTCCAAGTCCTTGCTTTTCCGGATTCTAGGTCAGCCGGGAATTTCATGGACGCTTCGAGAAAACCGTCTCTACACCAAGCTGTAGAAGTGTTGTTTCCATCAGACTAGCCTGCCCTTCCTCGGTTACATCATTTCTGACCAGGAGCTTCAAATGAACTGGGCCAAGTTGTCCACCGTCTTGCAGTGGCCGCGTCTCGTCGGCCTCCGGGCCATGCAGCGCTTCTTAGGGTTCACCAGTTACTACTTCCAGTTTATTCCACATTTCTCCACGGTGGTAGCTCCAATTGTGGCTCTTACTAAGAAGAATGGCAACCCGAAGCTGTGGCCACTGACGGCCGAAGGCGCGTTCTCCCGGCTTAAGTCAGCATGTGCCTCAGATCCTATCCTGTCTCGACCAGACATCGAGAAACCTTTATTCCTGGAGGTCGATGCTTCTTCTGTGGGGGCATGGGTGGTTTTTACCCAGCGAGACCCAAAGGGCAAGACCATCACGTGCGGATTCTTCTTCAAAACCTTTTCCCCCGCAGAGAAGAACTACACGATCGGGGATCGCAAACTGTTGGCCATTAAACTAGCCCTGGAGAGGTGGCACCATCTTCTGGTGGGGGCTCGTCATCCGGTCACTATATACACTGACCATAAGAACCTTGCATACCTTCAGACGGCACAGTGCCTTAACCCTCAACAAGCCCAGTGGTCCCTCTTTTTTTCCCGATTCAACTTTGTGATTCATTTCCACCCAGCTGAGGAGAACATTAAGGCTGAAGCTCTGTCTCGTGCCTCCGACATGGTGGGTGTAGAATCGGCTCCTTGTCATATTATACCTCCAGAATGTTTGTTTTCCGCGGCCCCTATGTATCTCCGGCATGTACCGCCAGGCAAGACTTATGTGCGTCCTGCTCTCTGGTCACTGGGGTCACTGCTCTCTGGTTGCCGGCCCCCCGGGGATACAGAAGACGAGTCAGCTCTTCGCTCGCTATTATTGGTGGCCTGATCTTGCCAAGGACATCAAAGACTTTGTCAAAGTTTGTCCTACTTGCACCCACAACAAGACGTCCCATCTCAAGCCAGCGGGCCTGCTTCAACCATTGCCCATTCCGAATCGCCCATGGTGCCATATTGCCATGGATTTTATTACTGATTTTCCTCCTTCTGCCGGCAATATGGTCATTTGAGTTTTCATAGACCGCTTTTCAAAAATGTTGCACTTCGTTCCTCGGCCCAGTTTACCTTCTTTAACAATAAAAAACATCAACTCATCCAGCAAAAAACAAGCCCCTACACATCTCCGTGCACGGAAAAATAAAAAAAGTTATGCCTCTATGGTGATGCAAAAACGTGTTTTCCTTTTGAATAAAAGTGTTTTTATTGTGTAAAAGCAGTAAAACAAAAAAAATACAAATTGGGTAGCGCTGTAATCGTATCAACCTGTTAAGTAAAGCTAGCATGTCATTTATACTGCAAGGTGACTGCTGTAAACAAGCCTTTAGACAGCTCCGCACACAGCAAAATAAAAAAAAAGTTATGGCTGTCAGAATAGGACAACATAAAAACGCAATTTTTTAATAGACATATTTCTATTGTGTAAAAGTAATAAAACATAAAAAACTATA
The DNA here is from genome assembly GCA_025379985.1 of Phyllomedusa bahiana. Taxonomy (NCBI): domain Eukaryota; kingdom Metazoa; phylum Chordata; class Amphibia; order Anura; family Hylidae; genus Phyllomedusa; species Phyllomedusa bahiana. Next base: position 106,698 of record JAODAL010002998.1, read on the forward strand.
TAAAATTTATATCATTGTAATTGTACTGACCCCCATAGTAAAGTTATCCTGTCACTAATACTGCACGGCAAACGTTGTAAAATTGAAACCCAAAAAACAATGATGGAACTGCGTTTTTCCCCGCATTGTCATGGCCCAATGCTAAAAAAAAAAAACAACTGTGCACCAAAAATGCACAATACAACCCTAGATGAGATCTATGAGCGATGTTGAATCCAAAATGGGGTGACTTCTGGAAGGTTTCACCTGTTCTGGTACTTTGGGGGTTTCGCAAATGCAACATGGCACCCACCAAAATCTGCGTTCCAAAAGCCTAATAGCGCTCCCTCCCTTTTATGTCCTGCCATGCGCCCAAACAGCAGTTTACACCAATATATAGGGTATTGCTGAACTTGGAAGAAATTGTGTAACAAATTTTGAGGTACTTTTTTCCAGGATTCCTTGTAAATATGAAACCTTTTAAGCTAAAATTGTAGATTGTTGGAAAAAATAAATGTTTAATTTTCACAGCATAATGCTAAATAAATTTTGTGAAACACCTGTGGGGTTGATATACTCACTGCACTCCTGGATATACTCCTTGAGTGGTGTAGTTTCCAATATGGAGTCTTTTTATTGGTGTTTATTAAGTTTTAGCACCTTAGGGTGTCCATGAACCTGAAATGGGGCCTAAATAAAATTGTATTAAAAATGATACCCCAGAGTCCGATAGGTGCTGCTCCTATTCTGAAGCTTGTGGTTGAGCCAAATAATGCACTAGGGCCACATAAGGGATGTCACTAAAAACGGCAGACCTGGGGGAA
>JAODAL010002998.1:112500-182588 GCA_025379985.1 Phyllomedusa bahiana
CCCATGCCCGGGTTTAGCAGCTAATCGCCGAAAACCCCCGGGCATAACAGCCCGGGGGGTGGCTCCGCCCCGCTGGCCTGTTTAAAAAAAACCCATCAGACACCCCCGGCAAAGAGGGGGCCTGACGGCTGAATGAAGCTAAATCGGTGCCGCAACCCATCGTTGGTCCCCACCGCGTGACGCCCGGAAAGGTGGTGGGAGCCTTGTGGGGCCCCCGTCATTTACCCTGGCTTTTTGCCCATTTCCCGCCCGAAGACAGGAAGTGGGGAAACCGCCATCTTTGTAACCCTAATGCATTCCCCTAGCAATGCTTTAGGTTTATTAAACAATCGCCCACCTAGTAGTCAAGCACCATGGGGGGTAAATTTCAGTAAAAAAATAAATAAATAAAGTTTTAAAGTAAAAAAAAAAGTTTTAAAATTTTCAACCCCCCCCTTTCACCATTTTTAAAAAATAAAATCTTAAAAATAAAAAAAAGTTACACATATTTGGTATCGCCGGTCCAAAAAAAGCCCGGATTTTAAAAAATATAACATCATTTCCTTAGCTGAACACCGTAAAAAAAAAAAAAAATTCTAAACGCAAATTGCATTTTTTTGGCATTTTACGTCACTAAAAAAAAGGGGAATAAAATGATAAAAAAAAGTCGCATGCATTCCAAACTGCTAGCAAAAAAAAGTACACTTCGCCCGCCAAAAATGCCCCCTCACTGACGTCCGTAGGTGTTAGTACAAAAAAGTTATTGGTCCACCCCAAAAATGGCGCCGTGGCGCAAATTTCAAAAATAGAAAAATGTTTGGAATTTTTTTACGGTACCCAAAACATAACAGAAACTCTACATGTTTGGTATTGCTGGATGCATAAACAACCTGTAAATACAGATAACACATTATATTTAACCGAAGATTTGAACGCCAAAAAAAACAAAACCCCCGCAAACATGGCGAAAAAAACATTTTTTTTCACAATTTGTCCCACTTGGAATTTTTTAGCGGTTTCCCAGTATATTCTATAGTAAAGTGAATAACACCATTAGAAAGTACATCTTGTCCCGCAGGTGGAAAAATAAAATAGTTATGGCTTTCAGAAGGCGAGGAGGGAAAAACTAACGTGTCACCCAAAAAAAACGCCGGGTCCTTAAGGGGTTTAAACTGCTCAAAGAATGAAAGCTGAGCTCTCATTGGTTCCTGTGGGCAACAAAGTCAGTTTCACTATTAGACAGTTTTGATAAATGAGGCTCCATGCATACACATTTACTATTGCTGTCTAAAATCAAAAAATCATAATTCATAAACTTAAGGGGCAACATGTCAGAAAAGAGGCGCCTCCACGCCAGTTGTAAGGTGCATTAAATGAGTATATAGTGCGCCTGAGTGAAAGAACCTGTCAAAAGTCTGGCATCTGGTATACCTTGTATAGTATAATTGATGCACCTTCCCTTTATCTCTAAGCTCCTGGAACGCTTGGTCTACTCTCGCCTAATCTGCTATCTCTCTGCTAACTCTCTTCTCGATCCTCTACAATCAGGTTTCCGCTCTTTACACTCCACAGAAACTGCTCTAGTTAAAGTCTCTAACGATCTCCACACTGCTAAATCTCAGGCAAATACTCGTTGTTTTGGGTTTTTCTGATTCCCCTGCAGCATTTGACACTGTTGATCACCATCTTCTCCTCAGCATGCTCAGCACCATTGGCATCCAGGGCACTGCTCTCGCTTGGTTTCTCTTCCTACCCTCTCTGACCCGCTTCTTCAAGTGTCTCATTTGCAGGTTCTACTTCCTCTCCTCTCCCTCTTGCCGTAGGGTCCCTCAGGGGTCAGTTCTTCCCACTCCTCTTCTCAATCTATACAGCCCCCATTGCCAAACCATCAGTAGATTTGGGTTCCAGTACCACCTCTACGCTGATAACACCCCAATATAAAACCTCTTCCCGAGAATCACTCCCGCTCTGCTACAAAAACCCCGGACTGTCTGTCCCTGTCTCTGACATCATATCCTCTCTCTATCTCCAACAAACCTCACCAAAAACCCAAAATTCTTTTTTTTTTCCCCCATCTACTAACCAACCCCCATCTGCTATTTCTCTCTCAGTGTGTGGCATCACCATAACACCTAGGCAGCAGGCCCGATGTCTTGGGGTTATTCTAGACTCTGATCTGACCTTCACCCCATATATCCAATCCCGCTCCTGTCACTTGCACCTCAACAACATCTCCCTATTCCGTCCTTTTCTCCACTGTGGAAACAACTCAAACTCTCATTGTTGCTCTTATTCATTCTCGTCTTGACTACTGTAACTCCTTGCTTATCGGTCTCCCTCTCTGTAAACTCTCCCCTCTCCAATCTATCCTGAATGCAGCAGCCAGGCTTGTCTTTCTCTCCAGCCGCTATACTGATGCCTCTACCCTGTATCAGTCACTGCACTGGTTGCCCATCCAGTACAGAATACAGCATAAACTAATCACTCTCACTCATAAAGCTCTCCACAGTGCTGCACCCCCATACAATCTCCTCCCTCATCTCTGTCTACCACCCTGCCCGCTCTCTCCGCTCAGCTACGGACATCAAACTACAGACTACAATCATCCGAACCTCCCATGCCCGTCTTCAAGATTTTGAACGTGCTGCACCCATTCTCTGGAACATCCTACCACGTACCATCAGGCACAATCCCAGCCTTCGCAGTTTTAAGAGTGTCCTGAAAACACATCTTCTCAGGCAGGCCTACCAAAACCACTAATTGTTAGCCCCCACCTTCTATCACACACATTTATCACTCCCTACACTATGGGCACTCACAGCACTTATCTGTATATAGATGTACAGTCATGGTGGCAGTTCACCAAATTTTATGTAAACCTCCCCATATTTATAAAGCATGGCTGGGCCATTGTAAATTTAGCACTTCTCCCCCTTTGTTTCCCCCAGGCACCCTCTTAGATGTAAGCTCTTGCGAGCAGGCCCTCAACCTTGTGTCTCACCTGTAAGTAGCTTTCACTGTGTGATGTCTGTCTTTTGTCTGTAATTATACCCTCTACATTGTAAAGTGCTGCGAAATATGTTGGCGCTATATAAATAAAGATTATTATTATTATTATTATTATTATTATTTAGGCACATTGAAATGTGTCGTGCCTGGCGTATAATGTTTTGGTGTTCATTTATATGGAAAATAAGGCGGCAACAATTTTTTGGCGCAAAATACAAAAAGAAAATGGTGCAGTCCAAATGGGACATGTCGCACAAGCAGTCTAAAAATGATCCAGATTTATCATAGTGGCTTGTGCTGTTTAATAATTTTGTGGCACTGTAGACTTGTCTAGCTTTTTTAGCCATGCCTCTTTACACTGCTCCTATCCCTTTTTACACTTACCTCCAGTTATATTATGCCCCTTTTCAGAGCATTCCCAAGAAGCCCATAAAACATGTTTTTTGAGACATTGCAATGTACTGTGCCAAAAATTCACCACCTTTTGGGGCGTTTTACCACAGCCCCAATAGTAAATGTGGGCTAATGATTTTTTTTCCCACTGAGTTCAGTGGTTCTGTCTATAGTAACTTCCCTCTAGTAGTGGCTCTTCTGTTCATTGCTGCTTATGATGGATCACACTCAGATGATGTCTTTAGGTACTTTATTACATGAGGTGTTAGCTGCCATTACACATGTGTCTGATCAGGTCCATGACCACAAAACCAACAAGTTGCATTGCCATTATTGTCCACATATAAAAGTAGTGAGACCTCTAGAGGTCATACAGCATATAACATTGCTACATCCTTTCTCTTTTAACTGAAGGAACAATAAAAAATAATAAAAACAACAATTAACATAACCAAGGTAGAGATAACTATAATATAGCCATAAAAAACTCCCAAATGTTCAAAAGCAAAAACATTTCTATCCTGAAAAGATCTATTTAATTACCCGATCAGCATCATTTGTACAAACAGTGAAACCCTCCGATAAAAATCCGTACAAATAATATATAATTCAAATTATTTTAGTCACTGGGGGGTTCACTATATTTGACTTTAACTTTGAACTTGTTACATGTTTGTGTTATTAGCTGAGGACGGACTGTACGATGGATTGTGTTACACTTCACCTGCAGGCTACACATTCCATAGTGATACCATATTGTACCTTGTTACCAGAAGGTCAAAAACTTGCAGTACATTACCTACTCCTGACACAGAAGCTGCACCTGTGTCTGCTGTAGGGTAATCCTGCACATGTATCAATCGTCACCCCATTTCTTATATGTCCTTATGCAATGTAAGATATATCTTTCTTTGTGGATGCAAAGTATTTTAGGAAAAGTACTGGAAATGCTGATACAATAGTAAAGACAAGACTGGTAGCAGTTTCTGTAAAAAGAAATGGACTTTATTGAGCCTCAGGCTGCATCCACATGGCAATATACAAATACTGAATTAGAATCCAACCTGTATTTTTGATTGTTTTTATGCATTTTTGCTCAGTATTTGAGAACAGTTTACAAATATGAGCCATCCGATTGCATTGAATAGTATAATAATCTGCCATTTTCTGAGTGAAATATGGCGGATTATTGTGCAAGTTCCAAGTTTTTGGGAAAATAACAATCGCACCCTTATAGGGGCGATTGTCCCGTAATTTTTCAGGCTAGGGATCAGTGTGACGAGTAGGGCCTTATAGGGTCAAGAGTTACTGGTCCCAAACCACCGTTTTAGTTTTGTTTTGTTCTGTTGTCTCTGTGTCTGTTTTTTTGACTGTTATCAGTGAGTGATAGTCTTGTGATTGACTATTGTATTTAAATGTATAATTTAGTAAAAGTTATGTTTTAAGACTGTTTTCTCCTTTTTGATAAAAAAATCTTCTATGGAAATGGTTTACAGTTGGTTTCTTACCAGTATCACAATCCGAAAACTGTGTCAAAAAATGACTATAAATCATTACCGTGTAGACGGGCCCTTACACTGTATTTTTCATTTACATGATATGCTAAATATTAAAGGGGTTGACTGATTACACTTTTGGGGGAGATTGTAGCATACTTCTGCACCATTAAAATGAAAATACCTCTCCTCTCACCTGGGATCCAGCGGTGCACTATCCGCGCTCTCTGCCGATCTTCTCTTATCTTCTTTCTGGTCTTCATCTGAACAGGACGTCACCACTCCAGCCACTGATTGGCTACCGTGATCACCTGCCTTTAGCTGACATCATCGTCCTGAGCACTTGGATAGTTATGTCAGCCAATGACAGGTGAGCGCTGTAGTCAAAGAACGGCTGTAGCAGTGATGTCCCATTCAGACCAAGACCAGAACAACACAGAAGATCAAAGAGTGAGGACAGGGGAGTGCGGTATTTAAGTTGAGAGGAAAGCATTGCCCAAAAAATGTTAACCAAACAACTCCTTTAATCTCAAACATATCTGTATAAATCTGATTACTTGTCTTGATCGATGAAATCAAGCCCCTATAGATTATCATCAACCTCTTAGTATCAGGGCAAATAATAGAAGTCTTTCAGAAAAAAACTGATTAAAATTTAAGCAATGAGTGTGAGGGTTTATACATACTATGCAATGTGCTATGCTAGATGCTATAAATCAGTATAAGCCCATATTTATGTCAGCCACTCAAATACTTTTCATCTCTCATGTGTGTTAAGAAAGATATCCAAATTATTAGCCAGTGGATTGCACTACTAATGCTATTTTAGTGCAACCAATATCAGGACCAGGTATTGTGGTTGATTCTTGATTATTATGCAACCAACAAACTGCTCATCTGAGTCTGGAAAGATGATTAACATGATAACAATAATAAAAATTGGGAAAATTCCAGGCAGAAATAACGATACTCTGAAGCAACACATAAGTAGCTACATAAGTATATATATGATATGATTCTAGACAATGTGTGGCAAAGTCCATGAACATCCCTATAACTACAATGGAGCCAATACATTTACTAGTGTTGAGCGATTGCGTTGGCTATCGAGATCGATCGATAGTCGATTTTTAAGGGGGTACCGGCCCGCTATCGATAAGGTTTTTTCGATAGTAGTGAGCAGTCGATTTATGCGCGATGTCCATTAAGTCTATGGGAGAGCAACAACAACCTTACATTATTTACTCCCAATAAAGGCTGGAGAAGCTGAAATTAGAATCACACAACAGTAATGGATACGTTGACTACATTTAGGCAACACACTTAGGTTTAAAAGTCACTAGAAAAAAAGTCACAGTCATTTACTATCCTGTCTTGTACACCAAGCCTGACCTTAAACCTGCATCACCCACAAATTAAAAAAAGTGCAGAGGAAGTATGATTTGAAACCATCATTTTACTTGAGCATGGACACATAACTATCCCTGTCCTGGAACCGCAGCATGAGCCCCAAAACCTGCATGACCCCCAACACATTTAAAAAGTGCCGGAAAAAGGAGTCTTTCAACCACATTTTAGTTGAACTGGACATTGGACCTATACCTCCTGCGGCAACAGCATGAGCCCCAAATCTGCATGACCACCACATTTAAAAAATGTGCCAGGAAGAAAAAGGAGTCTTTCAACCACCATTTTAGTTTTTTCACTGGACATTTGTCTATACCTGTCCTGGGCCACAGCCATTGAGCCCCAAAACCTGCATGGAACCCACATTTAAAAGTGCCCGGAAAAAAGGAGTCTTTCAACCACCATTTTTGTTGAACTTGCATTGACTTTACCACCCTGTCCTGGGCCACAGCTAGGACCCCAACCAGCATGACCACCACATTCAAAAGTGCCGGAAAAGGAGTCTTTCAACCACCTTGTAGTTGAACTGGACATTGGACTATACCTGGTCCTGGGGCCACAGCATGTGCCCCCAAACCTGCATGACCCCCACACATTTAAAAGTGCCGGAGAAAAAGGAGTCTTTCAACCACCATTTTAGTTATGAACTGGACATTGGACTATACATTGTCCTGGGCCACAGCATGAGCCCAAACCTGCATGTCCCCCACAATTTAAAAGTGCCGGAAAAATGGAGTCTTTCCATCCACCATTTTAGTTGAACGGACATTGACTATACCGGTCATGGCCACGCATGACCCAGGGGCCGGAGTTTACAGTGGGTGCGGTTGTGATGAAATGAACTGTGAAAGCCAAGGATGGCGTCCGTCATCTATTTAACACGCAGGTTAAAAAATGCCCTGATGACGCTTAGCAAACGAAAAACTGTCGTGCGTGCTGAAGGCAGAGCCAGAGTGGCGAAGAGGAATGTGTGAGAACTCCAGGCCTTCATCTGTAAACAGTTCAATAACCTGGGGTAGCGTTGCCCTCCGTATGGAGTGTGGACCAATTGTGGGCTTCACTTGGAAATTACTGGGATGGTGTTAACGCTTCTGTTACACCCAGGTGCCATTTATCTTGGCTTTTCTTTTTCTCATTTTACTCAACGTGCTGGAGGGAAATGGTCTCTGTACTTTGTTCTCTGTCGTGCTCCATACTCCATGTCCTCTGTAATAACATACATATGGTCAAGTTTTCCTTACCTCCCTTGTTACCATTTAGAGGAATTTTTTACAGCTATTTTGTAATGCAAGTTTTTTGTACTTTAATTCTTAGGACAAACACATTTTTAAAATAGATGGAATCCCACCATGTCTTTGTTTCTCTTTTTTTCATTGTATTAAAATGGGTTGTCCTCAATACGAGGATTGATAGCTATGTAAGATCTTGCAATAAACAAGTCATTTTGCAATATGTGTCCATTAACAGTGTCCTACTATTCCATGTTTCATGGACAGCAACCATCACCTTTGAGCCCAATCTTGCAATTGTGAAGACCAAAGTCGTTAGAAACAACATTTTTTAGAATAGGACCTTGTAGTATAGCTGCCATGTCACAGCAAAATGCCCCCAAAATTCAAAGCTTGACCCTTGAGGCCACTTTGTCAATTGTGAAGAACAAATGTCTGTTAGAAACAAACATTTTGAGAATAGGGAACTGTAGTTAGCTGCATTGTCACAGCTAAAAATGGCCCCCAAAAAATTCAAAGAATGGACCCTTGAGCCAATTTGGTCCAATTGTGAAGAACAAATGTCTGTTAGAAACACATTTTTTTATAATAGGAACTGTAGTTATTGCTAGGCATTTCAAAGCAGTATGCCCAAAAAATTATAGACAAAATTATTCTCAGCCACTGTAACAATTTGTGAGGGTGAAATGCCACTTAGAACGCACACATTTTTTTCAAAGGACATGATTATTTGCCTGTATATCTTCACAGTACATGACACCCAAAAAATTATAAATATTGACTTCTCAGCCACCTGTTAAACAATTGTTGAGGAGAATGCCACTTAGAAGCAACATTTCTGTAACAAAGGACCATGATTTATTGCTGTATCTCAACATCTACATGACCCCAAAAAATTATAAATATGACTTCTAGCCACTATTAAAAATTGTGAGGGAGAAATGCCACTTAGAAGCCACATTTCTGTTCCAAAGGCATCAATTCTAGCTGTTATCTCACCGCAACATGACCCCCTAAAAATTATAAATTATGGACTTTCTCAGCACTATTTTAAAAATGCGTTTGTGAGGAGAAAATTCCACTTAGAACGTCACATTTCCTGTTCAAAGGACCATGAATATTGCTGTTATCTACAGCAACATGACCTCAAAACATTGACCAATGCGAAAAACTTCCTTAAGAAAAGTGTGTAAATGGAATACGGTGTTGTCATGAAAACCTTGCTGTTCTTTTACAGTCTCCTCACAGCAAAACCAGCAAAATGAATGGTTGGGGAAAAGAGAATAAAAAATTGCAGTAAGGAAATGATCATTTTAAAAAAAAGTTTTCAAGAGGACCATTTCTGTTTTGAAAAGGAGTGAAGTAGATGGGCAACTAACGGTCTTTTCTATTTCTTTTTTTTTTTTTTTTTTGTTTTTTTTTTATTTTTTTCCTTTTTTTTTTAGTTTAATTTTTTTTTTTTTTTTTTTATTTTTTTCTTTTTTTTTTATCTTTTTAGGTGTCCTCGGCAATTGGGGCCACAACATCATCAGAGAATCCACGGCTGATTCATCTTGATGAAAGTCAAACGATCCACAATTATCTTGTGGGATATGGACGGATGCGTTTGTCTGTAATGACTCCTCCGCTGTCGATGAAGGTCCGCTCAGATATGACGGCTGGCTGATGGGCAGGACAACATACTCTATGGCGTATGGACGAGCTAGCTCGGACCTTGCGTACATTTGGATACCCAGAAGTCCTATTGGGTAAGGATCACATGCAAAAACATCGGTGTTGAGACGCAGATATTCGTGCAACATGAATCTTAGCTGATCTATTGTTGTGTTGGATGTGTGCCCTGCATTGCATGCGTTGGTGAGGTGGTAAACAAAGATTAGCACAGAGGTCACCCATTAGGCTTCGGCCACCTTGCTGCTGCTGCCGACTACGCTACTTGGCAACTTCTACTGCTGTCACGTCGATGATTTGTTCCACCGTGGACATTTGGGGATCGTGAAGCAGACGCAACAGATGTGTTTCCAGTTGATCAATCAGCAAGGTCTCCATTCTCTGACATTTTATTCTCTATTTGGGGGGTGGAAGGAAAGTGCTGATTTTTGTTTTTGTAACGGGCGATCCAGAGGGTGGCCACCCAGTAAACTGTTGTTCATTTTGATGGCCTTAATGCGGTGGATCATGTTTGAGGGAGAATGGAGCATCCAAGCAACTCATGTGAAGAGATGGGAGCCTTGATTTCCACAAGCCTCTGGGTCGATGGGCTTTTGCAAAATGATCTCCTCATCTTCACTTCTCGCCTCAAATTCGAGCCAATCCTTCTTGTTCAAAGGCTGGGACTGTCGGTAACATCGGTGTCTAGGTATACCTCCTCCTCCTCCTCGCTAGCCTTCCGGCACAGCTTCAAACACCAGCCTGACTTGCCTGATGTATGATGCACCCTGAGAGACTGATGCGCCACTTGCCACCTAGCTCTGGACCCAGAACCACTGCTAATGATAGAACCGATGGAAATTGTTGTGAACCTTTCGGGCCTTGTGGATTTGACGGAGAGGAAAGGCTCCGTGTCCGCATCTGTGTCCGTTTCTCCTCCTCCGTTCGCTGGGCGGGACACTGTCTGTGTTCAGTGTGTCCAACGGATCGTTCCTGGAAAACTAAGATCACCACAAATGCTCATGCTGACAAGGGCATTGTCGCAAATAACCATTTTGGTGGCTTCTTCAAAACTGGCAAGGATGGTGCAGGCTCTTTCAACTGCCTCACACTCTCGGTGGTTCAACACCCGAGGTCCGTACCGCTGCTGTCAGGCCATGTGTCAATTTGTACTGCGTAATGGCATTCGCTGCTTTGCCATCAATCGCTGGAGCATGTGGAGGTGGAAATACAGCGTATTGCCACATCAAAATGAGACGGTTGCGGGGAGGCCGACTGACGCTGCAACGCAGCTAGAAGGCGGGACGAAGCAGGGGCCCGAACGGCGGAAGTGGAATCAGACCTCGAGCCTTCTTCAGCAGGCAGTCCAGTCCGGGTAGGTGGTAGGCTCTTTAGAAATTTCTGGGACGACAAGGTTCATGGACATTGTGCCAGGCAAGGGGATTTGTGCTCCAGCCTACCGATCTTAAGGGGGGCCAGCAGATTTCGCCCATCCGTTATCGCAAACCACCTAGACTGGAAACAAGGTCTTGTCACACCCAGCCAGCGCGTGGTCTCGTTGACTTCGAAGAACGTCCAAAGCTCCTGACCTGTGTGTGGACGGTCTCCAAGGCAGATTAATTTAAACACGGCCCTGGTGTCTCTGGGCACGTGATGCACCCCCCCAAAGGAGGACCGTGGGGGAGATGAGACCTGCTCCATCCCTGCGGTTTTGAAGAGCGTGCGCTCGAGCCTGAGAGCCACCGTCACCCCCCGAGACAATTCCACCCAGGCTCACCAGTGAGCTGTCACAGAGTTTTATAGCACGGCTGTGGCGTGACTTACTAGTCCATTCGGTCGGTGGTGTGATGGGACTTTACCGGTCATCAGATCGCAGACAAACGTGCTTGAAATTTTAGATGACCGTGGCTGGGACAGGGCAGGGACGCTTTTCTGGCAAAATAAATGCCTGCTCGGCATCTGGGATTGGGGGCGGCAGGCGAGGGCCAACTGGACGTGGGCAGAGACCCATCTGTGTCCACCAGACGGAAAGGCAACATATACAAGGCCAAAAAGCTGGAAATGCCGAACATTCAGGCTTTTGGCTTTGGGATGGAATTGGGGTTTTAAAAGTGTTTTTTCTGCTCCCCAAACCTGGAAGAAAGAAGCTGGTGTTTAGACTGGCCGCTCGACGGGTGCAGGTCGTCAAATGGCGGGGAAGGAGAAGGGTCTAGGATGGGTCTCTGGTGGTGCTGTGGTACTCGGGCGGACGGTGGAGCTGAATCGGAAGGATGACCCTGATCATGACTTGTGAGACATGGGCAGCTAGGAATTGCTTGGTGGTGGCAGTGGAGGAGGAGGCGGAGACAGATGGTGTGACATTATTGGGAGGCCCGGCGTCGGTCTGGCCTTTTTTGGCCCAAGTGTCCCCTCCATTTCAATCATGCATTACGCTGCATGTGACTTGACATATGGTTTTGCGTGGTTACCCCTTAAGGTCTCTTGCCTCTACTTATGCGTTTACGGCAAAGGCGGAATAATGACATCGCTGGTGTGATCAGAGGCTTGCTTAAAGAAGGCCCAGGCTTGAGAGGTCCCGGGACCTTTTTGAATGCGATTATCGCGAGGAGCGGGGTTTGCGTCTATAGACCGTGGCTGGCCGGATTAATATCAGAGGGACCGTCTGCGACCACCGCTATCACTTTTTGTGGCGGGAACCCGTTCATTGACACTACCCCATCGTCTTCCTCATGTCCACTGATTAAAAGCCGCTCGCCGAAAGCAAATTCTGCGAAAAAAGACAGGATGGATCCGCAATGTCGTCTTTCCTAATCTTCATACATCACACAGGTTGACTTGGTCGTCCTGCACTGTCTGCATTCCAGATGCTGCCGGGGTAAAGCAAGGGGCCTGAAAGGGGGTTGCCGACGCCCGGGATTTTTGACCGATGGACCGGGCTGCCTTCACTCCTCTGATGGCATCTGTAACTGGGGCGTCAGAGCAGACTAAATTCATCCTCTTGATCTTTTAAAATGCCTTATGACACCACAAACGCATTTTTGTCATCATAAGAGGTCTTCAGACAATGGTTTATCCACCAGTGGTGGGCTACACGAGGTTTGAACATTTGGGCTGCTTCATGTTGGACGGATGCATGATAATGCTGGATGACAGACATTTGTGGGCCCGTGAATGCGGAGGACGAGGAGGTAAGACTGTAGATGCAGGTTGCATTTAAACACTGAAGGACAGATTTGGCGCTCGATGTTCGGTTACTTAGATTCACAGGGCCTGACCCAGCGGATGACAGGCCTGACGGTCCTGCAACTGACGATCCGCTGGCGATGAGTGTTGTCGCCCAGCACATGGAAGGAGCCACCTTCTCTCGTAACTCTACCATCCATGTGCTACCCCCATCTTTGACTCGCTTACCACCTGCATTTCGCTTCCATGTTCAGAATATAAAAATTTTGAGATAGGTATGGAATAGTTTTGGAAAAGTCTCTATTAAAAGACGGCTATCACAGCTATTCTCAAATCCCTCTAATCAAAAACAAAATTGCTGCGATTCAAATTGTAACTGCAAGGTGATTCTATCAAAAAAATCTAGAGCATTGGCAAAGTCCAAAAAAAACACGTATCTGTTATGTGTTTTGGTATAAAAAAACGGGTATTTTTTGCACCTTTCAAATTCACCTGTGGTGAATATAGACATTGCATTGTTTTATGATTTACGTAGATGCTGCGTTCATGAACAGTGCTGGGTGTGCAAAAAAGTAAAAAAACACGTAATGTTTTGTTTTGATATAATAAACGGTATTTTTTGACCGTTCAATTCACCTGTGGTTGAATATAGAATTGTGTTTAAGATTTACGTAGATGCTGCGTCAATGAACAGTGCTGGGTGACGCAAATAGGTAAAAAAACACGTATCTGGTTATGTTTTGATTATAATAAACGGTATTTTCTGGCAAACTTTCAATTCACCTGTGGTGAATTATGGAATTGCTGTTTTTAAGATTTAAATAGATGCTGCGTCAGATCGAACACTTGCTGGGTGCACAAAAGTCACAATAAAAACGTAAATGGGATGTTTTGATATAATAAACGGTATTTTTTGCACCTTTCAATTCACCTATGGTCGAATATAGAATTGCTGTTTTAAGATTTACGTTCCGATGCTGCGTAAATGAAACAGTGCTGGGTTGTGCAACAAGTCAAAAAACTCGTACAACTGTCTATGTTTTGGATATAAATATAAACGGTATTTTTTGCACCTTTCAATTCACCTGTGGTGAACTTTAGAATTGCTGTTTTAAGATGTTACGTAGATTGCTGCGTCAATGAACAGTGTGGTGGGACGCAAAAGTCAAAAAACAACGTAACATGTTATGTTTTGATATATAATAAACGGTTATTTTTTGCACACTTTCAAATCACCTGTGGTGAATAGTAGAATTGATGTTTTAAGTTTTACATATATGCTGCGTCAATAGGATCCAGTGCTGCTGGGTGCGCAAAGTCAAAAAAACACGTAACTGTTATGTTTTGATATAATAAAACGGTTACTTTTTTGCACCCTTTCAATTCACCTGTGGTGAATATAGAATTGATGTTTTAAGGATTTAGGTAGATGCTGCGTTCAATGAACAGTGTGGGTGCGCAAAGTCAAAAAAAAACACGTAAACTGTTTATGTTTTGATAATTAAACGATATTTTTTGCACCTTTCAATTCACTGTTGTGTGAATATAGAATTGGCTGTTTTAAGATTTACGTAGATAGATGCTGCGGGGGTTCAGATGAACAGTGATGGGTGCGCAAAAGTCCGAGTCAATAAAACACGTAAAAAATGTTATGTTTTGATATAATAAACGGTATTTTTTGAAACCTTTCAATTCACCTGTGGTGATTAAGAATGCCTGTTTTAAGATTTACGTAGTTGCCTGACGTCAATGAACAGTGCTGGAGTGCGCAAAAGTCAAAAATCCGTAACTGTATGTTTTGATTATTATAACGGTATTTTTGCACCTTTACATTCTACCTGTGGTGAATATAGAATTGATGTTTTAGATTTTACGTAATGCTTCGTCAATGACAGGTGCTGGGTGCGCAAACGTCAAAAATAACACGTAAATGTTATGTTTTGATATAATAAACGGTATTTTTTGCACCTTTCAATTCACTGTGGTGAATTTAGATTTGCTGTTTTAAGATTTTACGTAGATGCTGCGTCAATGAACAGTGCTGGGTGCTGCAAAAGTCAAAAAAAACGTAATGTTATGTTTTGATATAATAAACGGTATTTTTTTGCACCTTTACAATTCACCTGTGGTGAATATAGAATTGCTGTTTAAGATTTACGTAGATGCTGTGTCAATGAACTGTGCTGGGGTGGCGCAAAAGTCAAAAAAAACACGTAACTGTTTTTTTTTGATATAATAACGGTTATTTTTTGCACCTTTCCACAATTCACCTGTGGTGAATATCGAATTGCTGTTTTTTAAGATTTTCATAGGGATGCTGCGTCAAATGAACAGTGGCTGGGTGCGCAAAAGTCAAAAAACACGTAACTGTTATGTTTGGATTTATAATAATCGGTTTTTTTTGCACCTTTCATCTCACCTGTGGTGATTATAGAATTGCTGTTTTAAGATTACGTAGTGCGTGCGTCAATGAACAGAGCTGGGTGCGACAAAAGTCAAAAAAAACACGTAAATGTTATGTTCTTGTATAATAAACGGTATTTTTTCACCTTTCAATTCACTTGGTGAATATAGAATTGCTGTTTTAAGATACTTTACGTAGATTGCTGCGTACAGATGAACAGTGCTGGGTGCGCACATAAGTCAAAAAAACACCGTAACTGTTATGTTTAGTTATAATTAACCGGTTATTTTTGCACCTTTCAATTCACCTGTGCGGTGATTATAGAATTGTGTTTTAAGATTTTTTTTTTTACCGGTAGATGTGCGTCATTGAACAGTGCTGCTTATTGGTAGCGCAAAAAATGTCAAAAAACACGTACTGATAGGTTTTGATATAATTAAACCGGTTATTTTTTGAAACTTTCAAATCACCTGTGGTGAATATAGAATTGCTTGCTTGTTAAAGATTTACGTACATGCTGCTGGGTCAATGAACAGTGCTGGTGTCCCCCCCCCCCCCCTCACTCCCGCCAAAAGTCAAAAAACACGTAAACTGTTATGTTTTGAATATAATTAAACGGTATTTTTTTGCACCTTTCAATTCACCTGTGGTGATTACTAGAATTGCTGTTTTAAGATTTTCTTGTTAGACTGCTGCCGTCAATGATCAGTGCCTGGGGTGTTTGCGCCAAAAGATCAAAAAACACGTCGTAAACTGTTATGTTTTGATATAATAAACGGTATTTTTGGCACTTTATTCAATTACCTGTGGTGAATATATAGAATTGCTGTTTTAAGATCTTACGTGATGCTGGTCATCAATGAACAGGGCTGTGGGGTGTGGGCAAAAAGTCAAAAACACGTAACTGTTATAGTTTGATATTAATAACGGTTTTTTTTTGCACCTTTCAATTCACCTGTGGTGAATATAGAATTGCTGTTTTAAGATTTACGTAGATGCTGCGTTCAATGACAGTGCTGGGTGCGCAAAAGTCAAAAAACACGTAACTGTGATGTTTTCGTACGATACACGGTAATTTTTGGCAAAAAACAACCTGGCTGACTACAAGATTGTTGGATTGTAATTTAAGTGCAAGGTGGATATATAAACAGTCACAGGTGTAATGGGAAAAAATTGAACACCTATCTAAAAATGTATACTGATAATAAAAGTGGATTTTTTGCAGCTAACAAAGAGACCTGCAGTTACTAGAAATGATGTTATCCAATATAAGTTCAGGCTGCCCAATATCCAGGAAATATTTCAATAGCAAACTGTTAATAATAAAGATATTCCACTACAATGTCTACACTAAGTCTTGGTGAACTTTATCCAGTGTTCTTTATAGATAGAGCTTGTCTGTGTTTGCCTGCGGGGGCCCCCCCCACCGCTCCCCCCGTGACTTTACAGCGGTAGATACTGCTTTAAAATTCTCTAGCTAACTACATAAAATCTTCAAATCTCTAATCTAACTAAATTGGAAGGATCACAGCTAATAGTAGAGGTTTCTCTGTGCAGAAATAGACTAATTTCGCTGAGTGTTTGGCCCCACAGAGAGCGCAGGTCTATCCCTATGGGGACGCTGAGGGGACACTGAGGCTGAAACGGGAAAACCCGGGGTTCTATGTAAAACGAGGTCATGAGATTTTTCCAGCCAATCGCAACCATACACATCCCAGTCATGACGTCGCACACACATCTCACCCTGCTCTATACTGTAAGCTGATTTGCTGGCCGCCAAAATGACAGGAAGCGCCGAAAATGGAGCGATATTAATAGATGATGCACAGATTTTAACCTTAATTATCGCATGATCTGGAAATTTCGATCACCATAAAAACCTTGCCGATTTCAACTTTGTCGATAAAAATCGCTCAACACTAATTATTACAGTAACCTTCCATAGGGTGAACATTCTGAGATACCACCACTCCATACTTATCAAGATAAAAGGGTAGTTGCTGAATTGGTTATTTGTAATTGTAGCTGTTTTTTGTAGCTGTTTTGCAGCCTGATCTTCAACAGGAAAAGCATGAATAAAGAATACTACTTGTCACATTTTAAGGGAATAGAAAGCCGGGTATGCGGATCCTCTGGACCACCGCGAGCATAGATGGCAGTAGCCTAAGTGCGGGACAAGGACAACAGGTGCCGGTACAGATGACAGGACGCAGCAGGTGTAGCAGTAGACAGGTGACGCAGTCCCAGGCAGGTAACAGACTCTGTGCAGCCGCAGATATACAACAGAAATAACGGAGTGGTGCAGCAGCAGGAAACAGCAGGTAGCGTACTGGTAAGGCACAGATAACGCAGGGTAACAGCAGCCAAACAGCAGGCAGGAGTTGAGCTCTATGTATGAAGACAACAACGAACTGATGCTGGAGCAATGCAGGAAGTTCCTTAAGTAACCAGGAGTCACAGGTCAAGAGGCAAGTAATTGGCACAAGCAGTCACAGAGGACAGGTGCGAGCAGGAGCAAGGACCGGTGACTACGAGCTGCCAGCAGACAGCACAGCAGGGATAGGAGCCGGGACAGGTGAGTGCCGCACCGAAGCAGCGGCAGCTACCGCCGCAGCAACGGAGGAACAGGCATGTCTGTGGACCAAGACAATGACCGCGGTGTGCACTATGACACTACTCTTCAGAAAATTAAGGGCATTCTAAATAACACAGCATTGTCTTTAAAGGGGTTTTCTCACTACAAAGATCATGTCTCAGATTATGGGGACAGTAAAAATAAGCACTTTTGTAATTGGTTTGCATCACCTCTGTCACTTGGTTTAGCAGATATGAGCTTTTCTGTAAATCTGTGTTCTATTTCTGGTGTTGCTGGTCGACCACGCCCCCTGGACAGTTCCCGCCCCCTAGACACCCCCCTCACACTGTGATTGGCTGGCCAACATTTCATTCAGCCTGTTTGGATACGCCCCCAGACAGGAAACACCCCAGACACGCCCCCTGTGCTGTGATTGGCTGCTGGCACATTCTGTGTTTACTCCCCTCTGAGCTGTTAAAATCAATAGTGAAACCAAGGGCTGCAGCCTCAATACTCCTCTCCAAGCTCTAAGGTGAAAGATCTGACTAATTACTGACTGTGGAACTCACAGATACCCTCATATAACACAGTGTTACATCCTCTGTTCTCATCATATAACACATATAACACATTCCTGTCTGATAACAAGGGGAGGGGCAGTGTGCATCAGTCATACATTCTCCTGCCTGGAACAGAGGGGGAGAAACGGCCCTGCAGTGTGCATATCTCACATGTCTTATCAGTTCAGGCTGTGTGTATAACTGTATATACCACAGTCATACAGTCTCCTGTCTGGTAACAGAGGAGAAGGGAGGGGGGGCGGTGTACACTCCTCACATGTCTCATCAGTTCAGGCTGTGTGTATAACTGCATTTACCACAGCAAGGAGCTTGTGGAGCCTGAAGGCTGTAGACATAAGGAACATGCAGGTGGCTACAGAGCTGTTATATCCAGACAACCTTCTGTATCCCCTGCTTCATACAAAATGATGATGTCATAGGTCTTCAGTGAGGGGAGACACACCTCAAGGGAGGGGAGACACGCCTGCTGAGAGGAAGAACACGCCCTTGGATTTCAAACTCAATATCATAGAATCAGCTGAAGAGCCCGAACAGTTCAAACGATAACACCCCTTTAAATCTACTTGGAATTCTCTGGCCATAAGAAAAAGCAGAACTTAAAGGAAACCTCTCCCATAAAATGTTATTATAACTATCTACAGTCTGTTATAGAGCAGGAAGGGCTGACTAGACTGTATAGTTGTGTAAGAAAAGATTTAGTAGAACCTAAAGACTAACCTTCTTCTGTCTATAAAGATAGCTATCAATTACTGGTTAGGACCTCACACTGGACTATGAAGACCAAATAATCAGAGGTTTAGAGGAATAAAAATCAAGCAATATTAAATCTTCTCCTACAGAAGATCTGTTCAGCTCATCCTGCTCTATAGTAGTCAATATAACAGGCTGTGTCTGGTGTTGCATCCCGATATCATTCAAGTGAATAGATATTTAATTACCAATAAAGCATTTGAGAAGTGAGATCATTTTTAGTTTCATATAAACCCTTTAAGGGTTGATACAAATGTCACCAATTATTGAGACTAAATTATATCAAATGGGACATAAATGAAACTAACAAGATCTACATCGAAAATTGTACCTACTTTAAGGTATGGCCATTTTGCAAATAGGATAAATACAACTTTGCTCAAAGATTATGAAAATATACTTATACTATATACATATGCAGTACATATGCCCTGCCAACTGATATACTTAAATATACTTATTTTTTTCAATACTTTCCATGCTTCTTACATGGATTTTCTGCAATAGGTGTTCTCTTGGCTTAGGAGAGGTGGCATGAAATAAGTAATTTTGGGGTTGCCCAGTCCTCCAAATCAAAAGGTGGCCATAAACATACCAATGTAATAATGGAATGTATGGAAATTTGATGCTGTGAAGTTATTTCCTTCCAACTTTTAGACTTTAATGGATAGTTGAAGGGGTGTTCCTAACGCAGACATTTTTGGCATATTGATAGTATATGCCATAAATGTCTGATATTTGTGACTCCCACCTCTGTAACCTGCACCTGTCTTGAGAATGGCTCTTCTTGCAGAATGAGTGGAGGCTGTGTGTGCAGCACACCACTCAGCTGTACTCGGAACTCCCATCGAACAAAATCGAGAGCACTGCACATGTCTGAACATAGAATTTCAGGAGGCATTTTCAAGATATGTCAAGGACCCAGAGGTGGCACCCTCAAATATCAGACATTTATGGCATTTCCTATCAATATGCCATAAAGGTCTAATACAAGGGCAGCCCTTTAAGAACTGTGTAAATTAGGCAGACCTGAGACAAATATGTTTAAATGGCTTTTTCAAAATTCATACTTGACAATATGGAAATCATCTCCAGACTCCAGAAACTTCTGCAACAAATCTGTATTGTATGAGTATACCCTACCTATGCGTGCATGCCATTGTTCACCAACTCTAATCTTGGCATATCCACAACATATATTATAGATGACTTTGATGGGAAAACATGTACTAATGAGGGTAAAGTTTCAGAAAATACAACAGTGACTGAGATATAATATTCTATACATGCTAGGTATGCCTTTGTTGAGGGTAATCCTATGTAATATTGTTAATGACTTGTGTATGCCCCATTGTGATACGACTCAATCATTCACAGGTCCATACTTACCAGACAGCAGCCATCAAATCACTTAGAAATAGTTTCTTCAGTGACAAGTCTCATTTACTTTAAGAGTTTAAAATCGAAAACACGTACTTATGTCATGTTTCAATTTATAGACATCCTAGGATAGAGGGAATTGTATCAAATGTAACTTTATATTGCTGCGATTGTTTATGAACAATTGGCCTATTTTTAATTGAAACAATCTATAGCAATTAACAGGTTCCTGAGACGACAAGTTGAGATTGGTAGGTAGTATCACAACAGCTGGGGAGTCACACATTCTCATCACTAGTTCATTCAAAGCAAACTACAAACCCATGATCTGCAACCTGTGACGCTTCAGCTCTCTACACTACAGATCACAACATATAACAATAACTGCAGACTGTAATATCAGGCTGGTACCTGGCTGGACAAGGAGTAGGTGGAGTAGGACTGGACTAGGATGCCACTGAGGGGAACGTGCAATCTATTGGTTCACAAATATTTTTTACAAAATACAGGTAGTGTGTTTTCCCTTTATAAGACTATAATAGTAATAATGTTATTATTATTATCATTATTAATAATAATAATAATAATAATAATAACAATCTTTATTTACATAACATCACCAAATTCCTCAGCAGTTTATAATAGTGAGGGTATAAGTACAGACAAAATCAAACATTACGTAATAACAAAGCTATTATTACAGATCAAGTGTGAGGGCCCAGTGACAATAGGCCCATCTTCCATAAATACTGGGTAATATACATAAAAGTGGATGAAAATACCCAGACAGTACATCTACTCTATATACAGATAAGTGTCTGTGAGTACCCAAGTGCAGCAAGTGTCAGGAATGTGTGTGACTGAAGGAGGGGGTTGCAATTATGGATCTTGGTTGGCCTACCTGAGAAGATGTATTTTTAGGGCAAACTTAAAACTGTGAGAATTATGAGCCACATTTCCAAAAACTGTTTAGGTCTAAAACTCACTTTTTTGCCCATAGTAGACTATGGGCAAAAAAGTGAGTTTTAGACCTAAACAGTTTTCATACATGTGGCTCTATGAGTTAGCCTGACCATACAGGGTAGTGCATTCCAGAGAACCTGTGCAGCATGTGTGAAGTATTGAAGGCAGGATTGTTAGGTTTGAATAATGGAGGCCTCTAATGTAAGATTAACATCAGAGTCCGGGTAGGGTGGTAGAGAGAGATGAGGGAGGAGATGTATGGGGATTCAGCACTATGTAGAGCTTTATGGATAAGATTATTTAGTTTCTGTTATTTTTTGTACTTAATGGGCAACCAGTGCAGTGACTGACACAGGGTAGAGGCATCAGTATAGCAGCTGGAAAGCAAGATGTGCCTGGCTGTTGCATTCAGGACAGATTGGAGAGGGGAGGGTTTACAGAAAGGAAGACTGGTAAGCAATGAGTTACAGTAGTCAAGACAAGAAACAATAACAGTTTTAGTTGTTTCCACAGTGAAAAAGGGCAGATTCTGGATATGTTCTTGAATTGCAGGCAAGGGCAAGGGATTGAATGTAGGGTGTAAAGGACAGTTCGGAATCTAACATGATCCCAAGAATGTGCTTGATTTATGACCCACAGTAGACCGGGTTCATAAATTCAGGTGCATTCTACCTTATTAAAATGCGCATAAAAAATGGTGTCTAAGTGCCAAAAATCATACGTCTCCCCTAAATGAGAGGTAGGTAGAGAACCAAGAGATGAATGTGCTTGAGGCCAATGTAGCTAAGCAAACTAAGGAGAAGGGGTGACCTACAGTGTTGAATGCTGCAAAGAGATCCAGAAGAAGCAACAAAGAGTAGATGCCCAGAGACTTAGTCATCAGAAGATCATTTGAAACTTTAACTAGAGCAGTTTCCATGGAGTGTAAAGTGCAGAAACCTGATTCTAGATGGTTGAGAAGAGGGTTAGGTGAGAAACGGATTTGGCGAGAGTAGACCAAGTGTTACAGGAGTTTAGATATGAAGGGCAGATTAGAGACTGGATGGTAGTTAGCAGTGCAGGAAGGGTCCAAATTACACTACTCACAAAAAGTTAGGGTTATGAATGGTCTGACATGACACTTGGTTGCTTCTCACCTACCTTAAAAGTGCCTGGAGTTTTGTGGCATTCATCATCTGGTTCCGCAGTGCATTATTTACAATGAAGCAGTCATCTGTGTGTGATGCAGCCAAAGGGCGTCCACTTCTTTGCCGTTCTGTGACTCTTTTAGTCTTTCTATATCTCTGTTGCAACCTGAGGAAGACTCTCTGTGACAATCTAAGCAGTGGCCACTTCCATCTGAGTGACTCCTGCTTGAAACCTCGAAATGGCAAAGTACTGTTGATCAATTATAAGGTGTTGCAAATATAGGCATTAAGCTCCTTGCTAGAGATCAGCAAGTTGTGCAAAAAGTACTAAAATATTGAACAGTTGGACATGTGCATTGTAAAGTTCAGCAATGGTCTCATGGTCTCAGGAGCTTTATCAGTACAGGCTTTCATAGGCTTCGTCACATTTTCTCTCTATTACAGCTTCAAATCCAGGGGCGGGTCTCTCTTCCCAGAGGGCGGGTCTTCCCTCACTGAAGAGTGGTGAAATCATCACACCCCTCCCTGGCTCCCTCCTTAGTGATGATAATCATTCTTTGTGAACAGTGGAAAAGAGAGGATGTCACAGCTCTGCAGACCTCCTGCAATGGTCAGTTACATAATATGGTTGAAAAAAGACACGTGTAAATCACGTTCAACCAAGGGTGGGTAAAATGTGGGTGAAGGGAGGGAGACAAGGATTTCAAGCCCAGCCTCTCTTCTAGTGAATGCACTGAAACCCATAAGGCAAGAACCAATCTGCTCTAGGGGAGACCCCATATCTGACTCTAGAGCCGCCACCAGCCAGAATCCAGAATAAATTCTCATGCCTGCAGAGTTGTCATCTCCCTCCACAACCTCCTTGTAACCAGAACACCTGCATTAGTGTAGACAGTTAAACATATAGAATGAACTGATGAAACAAATGTGAAAAATATACTCTGCCCCTCTCCTCTGTTATCATTCAGGAGGTAGAGGGGGGCAGAGTGTATAAAGTTGTGTTATATGGGGGGAGAAGTGTATAAGGCATTGTTATATGAGGGGAGAGTGAATCTAGCAGCTAGAAGCTCAGTAATTGCCCAGATCCTTCACATAGAGCTGTCACTGTGAGAGGAGCTCAGACAGCCTTTATTACACAGCTCTGAGAAAGTGAAAGACAATAAGACAATTAGAACACAGACAGCAACCGGCACAGTAAGCCAGTTTCAGTTTTGTTTTCACACAACTGAGAGGGAAGCGTGCAGGTAGCCAATCACAGCACAGGGGCGTGTCCCACAAAGGGGGGCATGTCCTAATCAGGGTTGAACTAAATATCATGCAGCCAATCACAGCACACGGGTGTGGCCAGACCTCAGGCTTCAGATTTAGCTCTACACACTCTAATAGCTGCTATACTAAATGATTTAGATAATAAAAAACAATTGTAAAAGTGCTTATTTTACTGTATCCATCATTACAGATGTGATATTTGTAGCGAGAAAACCCCTTGCATTCAAAAAAATGTAAAAAAAAAAAAAAAGTTATGTTCACCCTGAAATTTCAACCAAAAGTCGAATATCCCAAACTTTTTGTGAGCAGTGTATGTTCATATGATGGATCTTCTGTTGTAGATTTTTAATTTTGTTGTGCAGATCTGGATCTAAACACAGACTAGTCTTATTGAGTGGTGATATTCAATGGATTTGCAGAATGTATACACAAGTTCTAAATAAGAACAAAAGGACTTGTGGGGAGAGTTGCAAAATGGAAAACTAAACCAGTGATTGTTCATTTGACGACTTCCTAATAGTTTAGCGCCAGATGGGGGGCACCTTCTGATACCCTTGTTTTGGGCACCAACAGACCTTGTCTCACACTTGAGTTTCATAAGAACCTGGCAGCCAGGAACCATTATTTCCTTTTGCCATGGATCCAAACACAGATTAGCCCTATTGACTGAGGATAATCCACAAATTTGCAGAATGTGTGAGTGAGTTGTAAATAAAAACATTAGGATAAGTGGGAAGAGGTGCAAAATAGAACCTGACAGCCAGCAACCATCAATTCCTATAGGCTACTGCCTGCAGGTAGGCTATGGAGAATTTGATTTCCCAAAGTCCTATAATGTCAAGTTACTAATTAAAAAATCAACATAGTCCCTAGATTTACTGGAAAGGATTTTTCCAATAATGAAAGATTATTCACGTTCTGCATCTGTTGCAGGGTAGATGATGCATGATATATTTTCTCTAAACCTGTCAGGAGAAAGAACTCCCGGCTCTAGGCACCTTCTCTAACACTCAGATTAAATTACTGGACAAGTAATCTTGCAAATTAATATTTTATTTTTTTATTCACTTAGAGCGACATGTATGTATGGGGCTGTGCCAGAATTCTGGGATAATTTCAGCCCAAAAACTGACGCAGGCCTTTTCTCTAGATTTATATTCGGGCACACTCCAAAATTAGGCGCATTATCGGGCACCTGAGATCGGGGGGCATTCTGGAGGCGTGTCGCACCACAGTCGTATGAATCTACACATTTATGACGGGAGGACGACAAAACTAGGCGCAAAACAGTTAGAACAGGCACATTAATTAATAGTTTTCTACTTGAGCCTGAGTTGTCAACTTGGAGGTAGAAAGCGCCTAATCTAGGACCCGCAATAGAACAGGTTAATAAATGTAGGCGCATTCTACACTACTAAAATTGCTATCAGGGCGCCAAAATTCATACATGTCACCCTTAAGCTATTTGCTTTAGGTGCCAGTGAAATATCCAAGAGTTTGAATTCCACTGGCAGGACCATTTTGTTTTAACATGCAGCTATGTGATTTAATTGCCTTATTATTTATACATTTTCCTTCCCATAATTCTTCCTGTTAGTAGCTCCAATTGCAATCTCATATTCTTGTGATATGTGTTTTCTCAACTTAGACATTCATGATTTAGATGATAACCCATAAGGGCCAGACAGAGGTAACCTCTATTAGGAGGCAGCAAACGTCATACCCAGGTGTAGAGTGAATTGGGCAGTGGCCATGAGTGTGTTCACATTAGCATCAAATTGATTAGACACCAAGGTGTCATATGCACCAGATTACCTCTCCTCAGCACTTTTTCTGCCTATTGGTTACATGGTTCATGAGGACTTAAATGCCACCAGTGGCTACAACCCAGTGTGAAATTTTGTTTTATTTGCATTAATCTTTGAAATTGCTGTAATTTACTTTGAGAATATTTTTGTGATAATAATAATCATTATTATTACAATAATAGCTATTATTATTATTTATGTATTCATTTATTTTGGAGAACCATTAATTTCACGGGGCTGTACACTTGAAAAAAGGGTTAATATTTGTAATATATGATAAAATCAAGTCTTCTTAACATTGACTAAGAAAGAGAAGATCTCTCCTTAGGGAGAGCGCTGTATAGGCGTGAGGAGATTCGAAATTGCCTTTTTGCACTCCACAAAGCATCTGCATATCACAAGGCATTATGGGAAAGGAGATGAAAAGTTCTAGTGCCCTCTGTTGGATGTAACAAATCCTCAATTTGCTTTTGACCCACTGGATCTTTGGAAAGCAAGAAGAGATATTTAGCCAAGCCAGCATCACTCAT
The DNA here is from genome assembly GCA_025379985.1 of Phyllomedusa bahiana. Classification (NCBI taxonomy): domain Eukaryota; kingdom Metazoa; phylum Chordata; class Amphibia; order Anura; family Hylidae; genus Phyllomedusa; species Phyllomedusa bahiana. Next base: position 138,234 of record JAODAL010002998.1, read on the forward strand.
CTGTTCACAGCCGTTTCGGGGTTTTGCCCTCGTCAGTACAGAGCAGAGCGATGCTGGCTTGGCTGAGTGGGAGGCAATGAGTAGCTCAGAAAGGGAAGATCTCTCCTTAGGAAGAGCGCCTTTAAAGGCGTGTGGAAATTCGAAATTGCCTTTTTGCACTCCACGAAGCATCTACATATCACAAGACATTATGAGAAAGGAGCTTAGAGTTAGGCCCTCGAGTAATATTGATGTTGTGCAGAGGAGGGGACTTTACAATTACAATTTCTAAAAATGGAGACTTTAGATGATAGGGGACAATAGTCATATGACAGTGTAGTGACAGCAGGGTTATATAGGATTGACTTTTGGTCTGCCTTTGAAAGCTTCAGAGGTGGTAAAGAGTCTGATGTGTTTGGTGGGGATTCTGAGTTGTGAATTCAGGAGATAGTAGCATGGGAGAGAAATAAGTGAGGTCTAAACTGAGATTGCATAGGGAAGATCAGTTTGAAATGAAAGTTGAGAGAAGTTGGTGACAGTAATATTTATGACAGTGTCAGCTGACAGCAGGAAAGTAATAGGATAGGATGGCTGCATTAAAAGGCTTCAGATGCTCAAAGAGTCTGATTGTGTTTGTGGGGAGTCTAGAGTATTTTGTTGAATTCATGGAGAAATATCTAGAGCAGTGGAAGGAGAACATAGGCAGAGTGGACCGTTGAAAGGACTGGAGATATGCATTAGAGGAGATATCGGGAATAAAGTAGAAATGTCTTGAGGAGACATGTTATGGTCAGTCAGTCTTAATATTTTTGTCTTAATTTCCCTGGACAGAGGAGAGAGACAAGGGAGGAAAGAGGGAAGAACTGGAAATAATAAGCGCATGCCCAAGCATTTTTGTTCAGTCAAGTCTGAGAACAGTGGGAATATAAAAAAATGTTTTTTAAGTTGAAAGCAGCAGGAGGTAGTTTTATGTGACCAAATAAACATTATGTCATAATGTTGTAAATTCAATACAGAAAATGCTAGTTTACACTCACATTAAAGAGGTTTTTCCATGTAGCTGCTTTCACTCTTCACAGCCTCTTCAGGGTCACACTTCCTGTGCAGGTTGTGGGCGGGTCTGCAGCAGTGACTGACATTTCAGCTCTGCTATCTCCTAAATCCAGCTCTGCTTGTTAAAGAGACACTGGTGCTGGAGGAATTGTGTAAAATAGGGACACTGTTCAAACAGGAGTTTTGGATATAAATGTGAGCCAGCAGAGCTGTATTTGTCATGAGAAGCTTCTGATGAGAGACAAAAATATACATGGTGCCAAGACACTCTGTCAGCTGCAGAGTCCCTCTATCTTTGATATAAATACACAGATACATCATCTGCCACTAGGCTTCTCTGTGGGCTAAAGGGTTAAAGTCAATAGAAAAATAGAATTAAAGACTGAAAAGCAAACCTCATCTTGCTGATAAGATACAGCAGGGAGTGACCGTCACTGATATAGCAAAGAGATGTAGTCGGTAACTAGAGAGGCTTGTGAAACAAGCAGGAGATACGATCTGCTCTTGCTCTGAATTAAAGCAAAATTGGAACAGCAAGTTATTTGGTAAAAATCTTTATTTATTGATGCCTATATAGTTCAAGCTAGTCAATGAGATGGGAATTCCCAGATAAGCTTGATCAAGACTAGAGCTGCGTAAGACAATAACCTATTTGTATTCTGAATTGTCAAATTTGCACTGATGTAATATTATAAAAGCCTCATATACAAATCACAATGTTCTATTTACTTAAACCAATAAATAGCTAACAACTCAACCAATAATAAACATTCATGCCAATGTCTTAGCTGTGAATCGGTAGTTTTTTAGCACTTTATTTAAATGAATTTTGTGTATTAATTATTGGGTTAATTTTTCTGTAATTGATGATTCAGGGCTTGCTTTGATATTTAAGGGTATATCTTCTAATACTGAAAATACATTTTGATATATGTTTAGTTGAAGTGTATCTTGCTGATTAACTTTCATGTCATGTAGTTTGATATTTCATTCCTAGATGTCTCAAAATTGGTAATGTCATTAGAGAGGCACCATGAAGGTGTGTGAAAACTACCAATGCTCCATAAAATTGTAAATATATTTAATTAAGCTTAAAGGGGTGCTCTCACCTGCTCTTCACTGCCAGTTTCAGGCTCTTACTTTCTGCTTAGGCTGTGGGTGGTTCTACAACAGTGATATATATCAACTATGCTATTCATAGCTGAGCCTTTTATAGGAACATTGCTAAAAGAATGTTTAAACCACAGTACACATGAATACTGAGTTCTAAATGGTTAAATTGTGTCAGTAACTTAGATAAACTACTCCTGTACACAAACAGAAGGTAATAACTGCTCTAACTCTGAAAGAAAGCAAAATCAGAATAGCAATGCATATGGTAATAGCCTTTGCATACATGTTTAAATTTAAGGGAGAAGAGCTAAAACTCCAGTGCCACATATTAGATGTAGTGTTCCTCAAGTCAAGTTCCTCAAGGAGATTAATGATTAGCCAGTACCCATCTGCAGATAGCTGTTTCAGGGTGTGTACCACTCTTCAACGCAGCGCGGGGTTCTGGCTGGCTAGACTCACTGAGTCGTATGAGACTTGAGGAACACTAAAGCCAATATGTGGTCCTGGAGTTCTCCCTCATTTACCTTACGCTTAAAGGGGGATGTATCGCTTCCTTACTTCGGCTGATTCACGCTTCTCTTAGCTTCCCAGCTCTGTGAATGCAGGGGCGATTCTTCCCCTCCCAGCTGGATGACATCATCCCCCCTTCACTGCTGGCCTGAGACCCCCCCCCCCGTCCCCCGCCCCCTCCCCTCTGAGTCCACATAGCACGCTGTCTCTCCATATCCGTCTTATTTTATAAGAGCTGTATACATACCACAGGCTGCATTCCATCTCATCTGAGCACTGATCTCCTCACAGCTGGAGATGTATTACAGCTTTCTAAGAATGGCACAGATCTGCCTATATGCAGGAGAGTTAGGCACAGGGACAAAAAACTGTCATGTTTTCTCATTGTACAATCTGCTGCAGTCTGTTTCTGCTAGGTGTGGAAACAGAAAATGTTACGGCCCCTAACTCTGAGTCAGAGACACAGCTCCATGAATGGACCCTGGGGCTGTACAGAATGTAAATGAGCTCTCAGCTAGTGAATTGCAAGGAGGAGGAATCAGGAGGGATTAGACCCACACTGGATATCAGTGTAAATAAAAACACAAGATAAGGGACACTGTGAGAACAAGGCAGCTTTGCTAATTACATCCAAATGCAAAGTTGCTTGTTTTCACTGTCCCCTTATTCTGAAGACCATTTAATGAAACGATAACACCCCTTTAATTAAATATATTCCTAGATGGCAGAAACCTATTAAGGCCATGTGTTGTTGATACAGCCTTTTTAGTCATGGAAACCACACAGTGACAGTTGAAGAAAGAAGTATAATCTGTAATTACTTTTGTGGGTAAAAAGCATCTTCCTAGCTGAAATTCATAGCCTTTCAGGGGTCTGCTCCTGATGATATGATTATACCTGAAATAGGAAATGGTGCATTGAATTTAGCGATAGCCAGGTAAGTCTTCTATACAAAGAAGGGGGGCTTGCTATGAAAGGTTGTGTTCTCTTGTAAATTATGCCAACTTACATTTGTGAACACCTTTGAAGTCAGGAACACACTGAAGAAAACATACTCCCAAACTTTTGGTAAAATTTAGCAAACAAGAGGGACACATTAACCTATACACCTCTAACCACGCCCAACCAAAAGACAGCACATCAAGTCACGCCTCAACCACGCCTAAACAAATGACATCACACCAGGACACGCCTCTAACCATCCCCACCAAACAAAATCATGCCCCACCCCTCCAGCAGACCAGCGGAAACACTACAGCGGCGCCACTAGGGTCTGTAAATATGTATTTATATAAAGTAATGTACAGTATATACAGAAATCCATACAAAAAGCTGTAAGATAATGTTCTATGGATGATACCTCTATATAATAGTTGTACAGTGACCACATAATACAAGGAGCAAATATCACCGTACTGTTACTGACCACACCAAGACTAATATTATCAATGATACCGCTATACAGAGATCAAATAATTCTGCCAAACTATGACACCATCACCACCACATAGTGACTGAGTAATACCACAAGACCATGACCACATAGTGACTGAATAATAGCACCATACTGATCCTGAATATAAACCATTACATTATTACCAATATTTCTGAAATACAGTGACCTTATGGGGGGTAGATAGTAGTTGTACACAGGCTCTGCAGACTGTATATACCACCATACAGTGACCATATAGGGGTAAATATCAGTTGCACAAAGGCTCTGCAGACATATAAGTGATGACAGTACAATACAATTTAGTGACTCACAGGTGACATCTTCTCTGTTGGGAGTCATTCCCATTCTCCATTCCTTCCAGATCGCCATGACCACTTCTCCCGGCCTCGTCCCTGCAGAATTAACCACACAAGCATATTAGACTCTGCACTTCTCCAGCACCTCCCTACCAATTCCCACCTCTCTACAAACTCCTCATATGGTGAAAGATGTAGTAGGGGGAGTATGGGGCAATACACAGTTGTCATGGGTTTATAGAGTGTCAGGTGAGGGTTGTATTTCATGTTGGCACTAGGCCACAGGTGTGAGAGAGGAGGTAAAGGCCACAGCTTACAACACAAACTCCTGGGTGGAGACCGAAGATCAACCCCCCAGAGATTGTGGTGCGGCTCTGGCCTGTTCTCCATTCCCTGCAGCCCCAGATGATCAGCCACAGCCGTGACCTTCAGGGGTGCAGGGGATGGAGTATAATACTATTGGATTCATTAGACTACGTCGGACTAGCGTAGTATCTATTTCTAAACTAAAATGGTCCAGAGGGCCGATGTCAGGGAGTTCATTTAAATAAAGTGCTATCTTGTTTCTATTATTTTTTTCCATTTTTTTCCAGTGATAGTAGTGGAGGTGTCTGTCAGATGCCTCTATTACTATCGCTCGGGCTTGGTGTCAGACAGCGGCAGTTTTTGTCACCCCAAGGCCGACACTAATCCTGTGTCACTATTACCTCAATACCCAACGCACCAGGGGTACTGGGAAGAGCTGAGTAACCATTAGAAACGGACCCTCTAATGTGAGGGTCTGCTTCTGTGGTGGCTGCAGGCTGGTATTCTTAGAATGGGAAGGGACCAGTATTGATGGTTCTTCCCATTCTGATAGTATTAGGCTGCAGCTGTTGGTTTTAGGGGGGATCTCACGTTGTTGTTTTTTTTTTTTTTAAATCATTCATTTATTGAGAACCCTACAGTGGGCACCTCCTGTAATCATTATAGTGGATGCCCATGTGCAGATTCTCACTAAATAAACATATTTTCAGAAAAAAAAAACGACGTGTGGTCCCCCCATTTCTATAACCAAAAAGGGAAAACCGACAGCGGCAGCCTGATACTATCAGAATGAGAAGAACCATTGTTACTGGTAATTTCCCATTCTAAAAATACCAGCCTGCAGCTGCTCCAGAAGCAGACCATCACATTAGAGGGTCCGCTCCTGACGGTTACCGGCTCTTCCCAGTACCCCTGGTGCGATAGGTACTGGGGTAATAGTGACACAGGGTTAGTGTCAGCCTCGGGCAACAAAAACCACCGCTGACTGACACCAAGCCCCAGCGATAGTAATGGAGGCATCTGTCAGACACCCCCAGTACTATCACTGGAAGAAAATGAAAAAAAACACAGAAACAGAAAAAAACACTTTATTTAAATAAACACTCCCCGACACAACAGCCCTCGTTATCCATTTTATTATAGAAATAGATGCAACGTTGTCCGGTGTAGTCCAAAGGGGAAACCTTTAAAAAACCACCAACCCTACAAACGGGCATCACCCAGCTTTCCGGGATGCTGAATAGTCAATTCAGTGCTGGGAAAACTGGATGAAATCCCCCATAGCAGGCGTCCAGGAAAGCTGGGTGCTTGCAGGTGGATGTGTCACCCTGCTTTCCAGGGTGCTGAATAGCCTACACAGTGCCTTGGAAAGCTGGGTGACATCACCACAGCAGTTGTCCAGGAAAGCTGAGTGGCACCCATCCGCAACAGCAAGCACCTAGTTTTCCTGGACACCTGCTGTGGAGGGTTTTCACCCAGCTTTCCCACATGCTGAATGAGCTATCCAGCACCAGGAAAAGCTGAGTGGCACCCCACCCCCACAGCACGCACCTACCTTTCCTGGACGCCTGCTGTGGAGTGTTTTCCCAGCTGGATAGGTTATTCATCATCTGGCAAAGCTGGGTGACATGGTTCACAGCAGGCATCCAGGAAAGATGGGTGCCTGCTATGGGGGATGGGTGCCACTCAGCTTTCCCGGGTGTTGGATCAGGGAGGGGGGGGGGGGTTGAGTGGTGGGTAAGGGAGAGTAGGGGGCTGAGTGGGGTGTCAGGGGGGGGGAGGGGAGGGTCAGGGAGAGAGGGAGGTTGAGTGGGGTGTCAGGGGGAGGGAGGGGAGGGTCAGGGAGAGAGGGAGGTTGAGTGGGGTGTCAGGGGGAGGGTCAGGGAGAGAGGGAGGTTGAGTGGGGTGTCAGGGAGAGGGGAGGTTGAGTGGGGTGTCGGGAGAGGGGGGGTCGAGTGGAGGGTCAGGGGGTGGGGGGGGGGGTATGGGGAGTATGGTGTGAGCCAGGAGTGAAGAGAGGGGGGCTGCCAGTCTGCTGCTGCAGACAGATGACCTTCTGCTTTGTACTACTGGACAGTCAGGCACTTACATTTTTATCTAGCAGCACTGGATACAGAGCCAGGGAGAGGATATGAGCAGCAGCTCACATGCTGTCCAGTGATGTGTGAAGATAACAGCACCAGGAAGGGGGAAGGCCCAGGGAGTGTGTACAAGCTCTGTGTCTACAACTAGCTCTGTGTGTCCAGTAGGATGCTCATGCTGCTCAGCCTGCCACACATAGAGCTATTTGTAGACGCTCCCTGGCTCAGGGGGCGTGGCCAGCTCGGAGCAGTGTGTAACTGAAAGCGGGACTTTTGCTATGTAAATCGTGAAGGCGGGACCTCCTATTCAAATCGGGTAAGTCCCGCCCAATTCGGGACACTTGGGAGGTATGCTAAGACTACTGTTTATAGTCTAAGGCAGGCATCCTCAAACTGCAGCCCTCCAGCTGTTGGGAAACTACAACTCCCATCATGCATTTATATAATCTATAACAGTGGGCATGATTGGAGTTGTAGTTTCCCAACAGCTGGAGGGCTGCAGTTTGAGGATGCCTGGTCTAGGGATACTAATAATAGCTAAATGGCTACATTAGCAGTATAACTCCCTTTTTACCAGCAGAACAGAGTAAGTTTAAAATTAAAGGCCAGTTATACAGAGATAAGTGAACATTGTTTAATCCCATAGAGATAGCTTCTACAATTGCCCTGGAGCCCATCAGGAGGACGACACCAATTTAGTTACTTTTCAACCTGTGCACCAGTGTGAGTTCTATTTACCATGCAGCCCTGCATCCTGACACCATGACCTACAAACTATCAAGGGACATTAATAACAACTTTTTTTCCTGCCCTATGCTCTAGATGGAAAATTTTTATAACAGCTATAAATTACATGCCATGTATAAATAGATATATTGCCTGAAATCCTTTGAAATTGTATATACAGCTAGAAAAAACTCATGTCTGTGTATAAAGTGGGACATGGCTTTTTTGACTATATTAAATATACGCAACACTGCTTTTGAGACCATCTATGATTGGTTCTCTGATAAACCTTTCATTTTGGAAATAGATGGCGATGGTTGATGGTCTTATGCCTTTTTGGATATAGGTGGCCTTATATGTTTAACCCAATATCTCTTTATTCCTTCCCTACTAATAACCATAGGAACTATCTATTGATAGGGAGAGTGGTGTGGGTTCATAAGAGGGAAAGGTTTGAGTCCGGGGTAGCCATGGTTTGGGTGGAGGCCTTGCTTTAAAGAGGGGAGTTGGTGATAAAAATAAGTTTCAATATATTTTTATTATGTTTATTAAAAGTTACCATATTTTTCAGACTATAAAACACACTATTTTCCCCCCAAACTTGGGTGGAAAATAGGGGTGCCTCTTATAGTCTGAATGCACCATATCAGGCTGGCAGGAGGCTGGTTAGGAGCGATGCTGCGGGAAGACAGCGGTGGTGTTTAAGGGGTTAAATCCCAACGCCAGCGTCCTGCAGCATCGCCGCACTTCAGTCTCCTCGCTGTTATCAGCAGGGATGGAGCTGTCTCCATCCCTGCTGTTAACAATTTTGATGTAGTAGTAATCATGGCATCTGGCTGAATGAGGAGACGTGCTCTGCACTGCTCCTCCCTCTGATATCCCCCCACAACGTAATTGCAGAGGGGTGATCGGTTGTCATGGCAGCGGAAAGCCTCATCCAGGCTTCTGCAGCTGCAATGTATGTACACCTATTACACCCTGCCGAAGAGTATCGCTACGTCCGTAAAAACCAATCTATTAAAGTATAACATCCTTTACCCCGTACACTGTACACCACAGAAGTAAAAAAAATTCCAAACGCCAAAATTGTGTTTTTTTTTTGCTCATTTCATACCCTCAAAAACGTGGAATTAAAAAATGATCAAAAAGTCGCATCTACCCCAAAATGGTTCTCATAAAAACTACACTTCAGTCATAACCAGTAATTATTCTCATTTTGACTCTGCTATGCCCCCCTTTTATACAAAAGAGTGAGGCTGGTGTACACAATATAATTTTCCAAAAAAGAATAAAAATAACATATTGTCATAAGGATCACTTCCAAATAACCTTATGTAAAAAAAAAAATAATAATAATCTTTACAATGTAAATGTTTCTTCTATATGCAACCAATTTTAATGTAGAAGAATGTCAATTACTATCATTTTTTTGTTGGCATTCTATCAGATAATCTCAGTTTAACAACTGGTTTCCATATGTAAGGGATTTGAATTTTTTTGAAATACTTGCCTGTCACTGTAAATGGACATTATGCATCTGAGAGACTGCGCAATTATATTTTTATTTTGACTTTGTACAAATGTATGTAACAGTTTCGGCGACATCCAATGTACGCCGAAGCGCCGACCGCTGACATCCAGGTGTGGATCGTCTGTGATCACCACAGGCAAGATGGTATATGGAGACCATGGCAGGGAGCGGAGTCTAAGGGGCCCCTGGTCTTTACCGGAGCCCACCGCAAAGCGGAACGGACTTCGCTGCAGGGACCCCCAGGTCGCTACCCCCGACGTGGCTACCTGCCGTGACAGTCGAGGTGCAGGACAGGAACACAGCGGTGGTAGACAGGAACATAGGTAGCATGTGCAGAAGGATACAGCCGGAATAAATGTACACATAGCAACATCAGGATATGGCAGGAACAGGACATGTAACACGACAGGATACACAGCAGTTACAAGACAGGGATCACGGCAGGATACATCAGGAACAAGAAAGGGATCAGGACGGGGATCACGGCAGGATACAGCAGACACAGAACAGCAGAAGACGACAAACAATGGTCAGTAGCTCTGATAGAATGCAGGAACTGGACCAGCATCTCAGGGGTTAAGTCCAGAGACACTGGCAGGAGCTCAAGATGGACTCAGCATGAGACTGCAACAAACAGCAATGTAACAAACAATGGACTGACCCAGGGCAAAGGCAGGAACCTCCTCTTATAGTCAGGGGTCATAGGTCAAGAGGAAGGTGCACAGGACAGGAAACCAATAAAAGGCAGGAAGCTGCCGCGCGCGCGCCCGAGAGGGCACAGTGCACACACAGGACCCCAGAAAGCAACAGGACAGGCAAGTACCAGGAAGGCACGACACGCTGGCGGTCCATGGCAGGGGACCGTGGCGTGATCCGTGACAATGTATATCTGGATGTATGTGATGTGTAAATTTTAGATGTGTTAACCCTGTTTTATTGCAGTATTACTGGACATTGGGCCAAGATACATGGTGATGCCTCTAAGTTGAATAAGACTGACAATAGGAATGATGGCTGCTGGCATAGGCCACCACAGAAGAGACTAGAGTTAGGAGGAGAACATGCATGGTAACACTGATGCATTGTGCCACCATGCTGAGTGGAAGGAGCCTCAGGCAGTGATGTGAAGGAGAGGTGTGAAACTATTTGGGCTGAATGCAGACAGTGTTAATGGAGACCATTGTTGACCTGTATAGCAAGAAATACATGCTGGCTTGCCCTTCTGCTGGAATAGTAGGAGGACTGAAGGCTGTTGGAGTGGTGGTTTACTGGAGGCCATGGAACTGCTTACCCACTGATATGTGGGACCAGAGATGTGGAACTTGCCTGTGGAGAGTTGTGTAAGAGGGTTCCCTATTGAGCATTGAGTTAGTCTCTGTGTTATTGGGCAGGCTGTGAGTTAGTATATTGACCACTATTATTCAGGGCTAGAAGGATCTGGTCCGGAAGAGGGTGGTTTTCAGCATTCTCTATAAACCAAAATTTGTTAGGTCTGAGGAGTCCACTGCGGCTGCAGAAGGGAGTCTGCTTGGTATGAGAAACCTGCAGGGAACAAACAGTGGTGTGCTAAAACCTGTGGGAAGGCTGTAATGAGTCCTGTTTGGGAAATGAGGAGAACCCAGTCATAGTTCGCTACAATAAGGTCTGATTGTCCTGCAGGTATGAATTTTGTTGGAGGAGTGAACCCTGAAAAATCCAGAGAGGTTGAGCCTCAAAGTGGAGCATGTTTGGGGCATGGTTAGGGACAGTTCCAAAAGCAATGGATTGATCTCAGTGGATAGAATAAACATTAGGGGAATGAAGCCCATAGTATTAAGACTACCTTCTTGACAGCACTGAAGCAAGATTTTGAGGCAAGTCTAGTCAGGGCTGCCATCGGGAATTTCAGGCGCCTATACAGCCAAAGTGTATGGCCCCCCATCGAAAAAAAATGTAGGGTAAACGGGGAAAAAACTTGTTTTTGGAATTTATTTTTGTGGAAACTTACTATGCGATATTAATGACACGTTATTTTTATTTTGTAGGTCAGTAGAATTCCATCAATACCAGGTTTAGAAAGAGAGTTTAATGTGTTTTACTATTTTTTTCTAAGACCAATAACCTCTTTCTGTCAGCTGAGCTGTGTCAGGGATAAATTGTTATGGGGTTAGGGTTTTTATTTGTATCATTTTCCATTTTAGGGTGCAAATTACTTTTCCACCTCTCATTACAACTTTTTAGCAAAAGTGAGGTGACTGACATAAAGACACAATTACGACAATTTATTTTATTGCAGTAACATATAAGAATATTGTAATTTTAAATCTTATTTTTTTTCCTGTCTCACCTAGGTATTTGTACAAGTGATAACTAGTACAATATACTATGGTACTTGTGTACTGCAATCCTCTATTAAATCTTGCCTCTGTCCACAATTAACGTAGTTAGGTAGCTAGGTTAGGTAGGAAGCCCTTCAGTAGAGTAAACCATACATCGTGCAAAACTTTCTGTAAATGTAAAAAGTTGGACAGAAAGTTCTGCAGGAGGCAACCAAGACAGGAACGTAAAGAGATAAAGCAGCAAACTATGTGGCCCCCTCACCTGACTACAGTGTAACAAGTGAATGGTGTGTTCACCTCACCTGCTCCTGTTAGATGGATGGCTGGGACAACCTCCAGGACAGCTGGCCGCTAGCGTAGATAGCTTCTCTTCCAGGAAACACCAACAGAGCTCCAATGTCACTCGACTGCGCCTGGACCAGGTACCAGTGCAGGAAGAAGTGAAGTCACTTCATTGTGTCGCTGCCCAGTTCAGTTTCCGGGGCCACAGCAGGCCATCACCGTTACCGGGGCTGCGGCAGGCCCTCACCACAGTTAATCTTATCAGACATTTGAAACAATGGGGTCTACTTCCCTGTACAACAGTACCCCCAGTACTGCCTCATCGGTGGCCTTGGGCCTAGTGATGCTAGAGAGTAACACCCTATTTAGCAGTACCAGTGTGAAACTAGAGTGTAAGTGTCTGAAGAAGCACATGCTAGGACAAGAAATAGGTCCTAAAACAGAGTGTATAGTGTGTAATATTGTTATAATTAGAATGGTGAAGCAAACCATTAAGTTTTTGTGCCTCATCTGATATCTGTAACAAGATTGCTGTGTCACTGTAGCAGGAATGTTAAGTACTATAAATCTGTTCTGTTTGAGGTTGTCTTCTTTCACAGGTATGAACCACATGTTACACATACCCTTAGGACTTTGGGTGACATGTATGAAACTAGTGCAACTCAGTAGGTTAGTGTAGCATTTGTCAGTATGTATGAAAGTGTCTCACTGCACTTAATAAATGTAGCTCGCTGTTAGACAAAAGTGTGCCAAAATGTGCACCAAAATTTGTCTCGCCAGTTTGAAATTGGCATGGATTAGTACGACATCTGTACGTACATTTTGTCGAGACACATTCATAAATGTGCTGAATCTTATGAATGTGGCGTGACAAGCCCCATAAGAATTGGCGCATATAAAACTGTGCAGCAGTTTTTGGCAAAAGACCTTTTAAAAATATGCTAAACAGTGGCAATAATAGTTTTTTTGGGAGCAAATCACACCAGAAAACTGGCTCAGCCTTGTTCTTACATGTTGCCCTTAGTGTATGAATATCCTAGCGGGAGTTCTTCCACTCAGTATTCCCCTATATCAGCTAGGGCAGAGAACCACTATCAAACAATGGCTCTTGATCTGAAGGATCTGTGTAGTACATGTATTATGTGATTGCCCATTCATTTGTATGCCTGCATGCTACACTACATGTTCTTTCCATATGCAGTGTTCTGCTGATAGTTGTGGTAACTTTCATCAGTGAAATTTGATATATGTATGTGAAGAACTTATAGCCTTTCCACAGTGTACAGTATGTTATACCTGTCTAAAAAACTACCTGTTGGATCCCAACAACTAATTCTGCTGATTGATGGGGGTCCAAGCAGTCAGGTCCCAACTGAACAGACATGTATTGCCTATCTTGTGAGTATGTGATAGATTGTTATTATGGCATAAACCCTTTTCAGTAATTTTGTAGACACCAGGGGCGTAACTTAAAGCTCTGGAGCCTCAATGCAAAATCTATAAAAGGGACTCCACCTATCACATGCCACTGATAATACTGATGTAGTCGTATGTGACTGAGAGTTCTTTGGACCCCCTCAAGCTATTGGGCCTGATAGCGACTGCTGTCTCTGCACCCTTATAGCTACACCTCTGGTTGGCACTGATGTCACATTTATTATTGTTGTCAGAGCTCACTACTGGACTTATTGTCAAGCAAATCATTATGTCTACAGCCATCTCCATACAGTCTATTATATTTTGTTTCTATAATAGATACTTATAAATTCATTGCTAAATATTTCTAAATTCTTATAATGCCATTGCCATTGCCAAGGAAAGAGGAATAAGAATGACCAAACTTCCAAAGACTTACAAATATGCTGCAAATATTTGCTAGGAAAATGATTCATATATGAATTAGTCACTACTGGATCAGTGTAATATTTATTTTCCTGGAAAGGAAAAAAGTTGCACTTGGCTAAAAGTTCTGTAACTTCTTAACTAATTTCAGCAGTGGCTGATGTTTTCTGGAGGGTGGTACATTTGTCTCAGGTTGATATACTGCTCCCCTCCCACAGAATTCCAGGCTGTATATAAACTGTGTTCAGCTCTATAACACTTGGCAGTTCTCCCTTTCCATTTACAGGGAGCATTTGGGGGACTAAACAATGAAGGTTATATTTTTATCTATCTTTGCCATTTTTGTACTGTCTGCATTTGACCGTGCAGACAGTAATGGCTACTATGACAAGATACTCTCTCACAGTCGCATAAGGGCCAAAAAACAAGGGTAAGTATAATGATTTATCATTGTGTGTTACAACATCTGGGGAAGCTGTTCTAGAACTGTTTCAGAAGAAAGTCTTATTTTTTTAGAAATGTCTTAGAAATTGTAAAAGCAGAAAACTTTTACAAATTCAATTGTTATTATTATTATTATTAATAGTGTTATTATTGTTATTATTATTATTATTATTATTATTATTATTATTATTATTATTATTATTATTATGTTTAATTTATGTGTCTGCTTAATTTTTAATTCAAGGAGATAGATGTTGGGAAAAGATAGACACAGTGTGAGAGAGGTACCAGATTAGACAGACAGACAGATAGACAGACAGATAGATATATATGTGATAGATATGGGATAGATAGATATGAGATAGATAGATATTAGATAGATAGATAGATAGATAAATGCCACAGATAGAAAGATAGAGAGATACTCAGACATACAGACAAGTAGATAGATAGATAGATAGATAGATAGATAGATAGATAGATAGATAGATAGATAGATAGATAGATAAAAAGATAGATACCTATTAGAGACAGTGATAGATAAATAGATCCCATAGAAAGATCAAATAGATAGATATAAGATGAATAAAAAGAAAAATGCATTAGATAGATATTTATAGAATTTGATAAAAGTTCATAAATTCATATAATATTATTGACATAGAAACAAGAAACGTTTTAGATTAAATGATAGCTATTAGATAAATAGATAGATAGATATGAGAGAGATAGATAGATGGTATAAGATAGACAGATAGATAGATAGATAGATAGAGATAGATAGTGATAGTAGATAGATAGAAGATAGATAGAGGTGATAGATAGAGGGATAGATAGATGGATAGATAGAGGTTAGTAGAGGGATAGATAGAGGATAGATAGAGGATGGATAGATAGAGTGGATAGATAGATGGATGGATAGATAGATGGATGGATGGATGGATGGATAGATAGATAGATAGATAGATAGATAGATAGATAGATAGATAGATAGATAGATAGATAGATAGATAGAGGGATAGATAGATAGAGGGATAGATAGATAGATAGATATGAGATAGATAGATAGATATGAGATATATATGAAATAGATAGATAGATAGATAGATATTGTATAGATAGATAGATAGATAGATAGATAGATAGATAGATATGAGATAGATAGAGATAGATAGATATGAGATAGATAGATAGATATGAGATAGATAGGAGATAGATAGATAGATAGATAGATAGATAGATAGATAGAGGGATAGAGGGATAGATAGATAGATATGAGATAGATAGATAGAGAGATATGATATCGATAGATAGATAGATAGATAGATAGATAGATATGAGATATATATGAAATAGATAGATAGATAGATAGATAGAATAGATAGATAGATAGATAGATAGATAGATAGATGATATGGATAGATAAGATAGATAGATATTAGATAGATAGATATGAGATAGATAGATAGATATGAGATAGATAGATAGATAGATAGATATGAGATAGATAGATAGATAAATAGATAGATAGATAGATAGATATGAAATAGATAGATAGATAGATAGATAGATAGATAGATAGATAGATGAATATTAAATAGATAGAAGTTTCTATAAAGTTTTAGAAATTGAAATATATTGTTTAACCAACCATAAATGTACATAGAACTACTGCTACCTATCATAGAGATGTAGCAGAGCTGATTGTGTTTTATGTTCCTTTTGTGCTCTGTAATAACCTACTGATTAAGATAATACAGTAGTCTTTCCAGCAGTAAATCGACAGCTATAACAGATAACACACTGTGAGTTGTGTATAATGTCTCTGCTCCCATCTGTGTATAGATCTCTATAAAGTAAATAGGCCTGCTTATGTATATCTATATCTTCAGAGAGATCTATGGTTTTCTATAAGGAATATGTATTTATGACATTTTCTGACTGCAGTAACTAATTGATGAATTCAGACACTTGTTAATGCTTTACTTTACACATACATTATACTTTAGCTTCAGCTTATTACAGCAGAGTGCCCCAATTTAGGAATAAATAACTACATCTGCTGAGCACTAGTGTGAAATAGCAGTTTACCACTATTTGGAGGACTGGGTATTGTTTGCATAGCTGTGCTTGGTATTCTGCACACTGGAGATGTGTATTAGTAACACTAATTGCATTTCATTGTACTGAGAGCCTCTGAACAAAGAAACAGCTTTTCACCTTCCAGAGCACATGGCGTTTTACAAGGTTTGCCTTAGTAGTAATGGAGGGGAGATCCCTGTTTAAAAAAAAGAAAAAGCAGCCATAAAGCATAAAGTAACATGTTCTAGGGCACCTGGTGGTGAACGCCGGGAGGTTTACCAAGCATAAAGCTCCCTTTGTTCGCTAATTAATGTAAGGATGGGGTCTTGGAGTGAGAAAGAGACTTTACAGAAATCCAATAATATTTATTGTAAACTTACTTCAAGTCTAAAGTAAAAATAATAAATATTTTCTTTCAATTCTTTCCCCTTCAGTCCAAATGTCTGCGCTCTGCAACAAGTCATGGGAACAAAGAAGAAGTATTTCAGTACCTGCAAAAACTGGTACCAAGGCGCCATCTGCGGCAAAAAAGCGTAAGTGAAGTTAATGAGCTAGCACTCTATATTGCTTTTACTACCTGTATTTGTAGTATTGATATCTGATCTGCCCACAGACTGCATCCCCTTAACTTGTAGGACAATACAACCTCAATAATGGAAGGACTCTAGGATGTCTGAGATTCTGCACAGTTCTTGTGGAATTACTTGATGGTCTTGATCAATGGTTATTATTCACTATAAATTCTGTTCTTACAAGAGTTTTCTTTGTAGCTTCAGTTTCTAAACAATTTACAGAAATCAAGACTTTACAGTGTAAATGAGAACTTCCAGACTAAGGATTTGAATAAACAGCACTGCAGTAATGTGCACTATGATAGATAAGAGAATTCTATGGTATAAGTATATTTAGGCATGTTCTGCTAATTGTTCATGGTGGCTCAGTGTTTAGCACTGTTGTCCTGCAGCGCTGGGGTCCAACATCTGCAAGGAGTTTATATGTTCTCCCTGTGTTCGTGTAGGTTTCCTCCAATTTCCCCCAAAAACAAACTGATTGGTTAATCTGGAATTTAGACTGTGAGCTCCAGTAAGTATAGGGACCAGTGGGAATAATGATAATCTCTGTACAGCGCTGTATAATATGATGGAGCCATATAAATGAATGACAAAAAATACTTAATATGCTAAGGAGGAGTCCAACAAGGTAATCTGTTTTAGGGTGTTTGGATTGGGGGCTTAGTCAACTAACTGAATTTTTTCCCAGAGGGAGGAAATCCTAACTACAACTCTTAAGTAATCATAGCAGAGTAGTGTATTCTCCTACAAACTTTGTAGACCTTTCCACTGCAGCATGTGAATGTGTAGACCATGACTCTGTATACATTCTATGGAGTAGGATTAATGTTAAAAGCAAGCATGAACATTACTATGAATAAACTGCAACTGAAAGATTTGGGGAGATTTATTAGCAGTCTTGTGGTACAAACGCATTAAGAAGCCAATGGAGATTGGAATTTTGCCAAATTGATAAAAATTGGTGCATATTATTAGTCATGTTAAGTAATTTTCTCTTCCTTTTGCTATGTTAGTATATATTTGTACCAATATTTTGCATCAAAAGTGATAGACAGAGCATTTTACAACTACTCCTAGCAATGCCTCTTTTTAAAGGGATTTTGCCATTTGGTGCAATCCCTTCTGAGGCCAGCTATTATCCTTAGAGAAAGAAGAGATGGCCACCTTGTGCAGCTCTCTCTCCAATCATGTCTATGGAAGTTCTAAATATAATCAAGCACACTCATTCGGTTGTACAGGCAGTCCCCAGGTTATGAATGGGATAATGACTGTAGGTTTTGGATAGTGCAGGGAAGGGTTTTTACATTTGTTTTGCTGTCTGTGCTCCTGTTAAGAAGATTTCACCTCATTCTCACCTCACGTGCTCCTGTGGCATGTTGGAACTTGTCGTTCCACAGCTACTATCTACAGATGCCACCATGCCCCATAAGTCT
The DNA here is from genome assembly GCA_025379985.1 of Phyllomedusa bahiana. NCBI lineage: Eukaryota > Metazoa > Chordata > Amphibia > Anura > Hylidae > Phyllomedusa > Phyllomedusa bahiana. The sequence continues at coordinate 156,258 of JAODAL010002998.1, forward strand.
ACATTTGTAACTAAGGGACAGATGTAAGTTGGAACGGTGTAAGTCGAGGACTGACTGTATTCTTATCTCCAATAGAAATTAAATAGGATAATTGCATAAGCTCATTATCTCCCCACTCTCTGAGACCGGATCTCAGAAGGGATTTTACCAAATGGCAAAATCATTTAAGTTACTTTTCAAAATCATTAAAATTTTTCAAAACAATTATTTTTCTGTAAATCATATTTCCCCTCTTTGCCGAAATTAATGTCAGAATATTGATGTCACTTGCTTATTAAATCTCTATTATCTATAAAATTGTCTTCAGTTTTAGGGAAATTTTCTCCAATACTCAAAAGCCTAAATAAAACAATGGGTAAAATCTAAAGGTAAATTTTACCTTTAGATTTTATAAAGTATATGACTTCCACATGCTGTAAAGTGGACCACGGGCTATTTTGGAGACTGTGTACTTCTAAAGTTCTAATATATTGTTCTCATCTACCTTACCGCCTTTAGATACATACGTTTTACAAAATAAATTCTAAATTACAGTGCAGGGAGTTTCACATTACCATTGATTGCCTTACAAACCCATACTAGTCTGGAGACCACTGAGTGGCTATAGTTAACAACAGCATATATTTGGCTGAGGAATTTGAAATTCTATGCCCGCCTGCAAATGAGCAAATTGCTTGCATAGCTAAAGGGAAAATTTCTCATAGCAGCATGAGTTACAGTTCTCCTTTAAATAAGGAAAAATGTCTCTCTGTCACCACCTTTAGGTGGTTATCACTTGTGTCAGTGTCCATCCCCTTAAGTAGTGTTGGAGAAAAGCTGTTTTGCATATGTCCTCCCAGGAAGCATTGCGATAAATGGGTTACGCTAGATTCAAAAAATAACATGCATAACTATCTTCTTCCAAAAACAGTGGGCTCTGTTTAATAATGGATTTTCCCTGTGGTGAAACTGAAGGGATATTTAGGACTTTCTGTAAATGATGGTTGATTTCTTGGGGTCCCAGCAACAGTACAAGCTGTAATCTGCTTTATATCATTGTGTGCTTTCTATAGAAAGGTTATTATTCATTGATTTATTAAATTAATTTGCATAGTGTTGCTATAGTCCATAGCATTGTACATAAATTGTCATCATTCACATTGGTCCTTGCATTTAGGGCGACATGTCAGAAAAGTGGCGTTTCCACGCCAGTTTTAGGAGCATTAAATCAGTGTAAAGTGCGCCAGAAAGTCCGATCCTCTCAAAAATCTGGCGACATGTATACCTTGCATAGTAAACTTAATGCGCCTAAAAAGGCACATTGCGCCTAAATCGCGGCACATAGCATATCATTGGTAGTCTATGTAAAGCGCCTCAATATGCACCTCCGGTGCATTGCGTTATGGTGGCCCACAGCATTACAATGTGTCATACCCGGCGTACAATGCGCCTAGTTTTGGTGTACGACAGTTCATTTACATAAAAAATATGGCGTCAAAAGTGGTTTTGCTGCAAAATAGACCAAAAAAATGGCGTTGGCGTGTTGGGAAATATCGCCCTTAGTGAATGCACCATCCTCTTTTGAAGGCACAGAATACTAGATTAAGAAATTCAGTGATAAAGAATTAATAAAATGTATGCAAGCACAATTTATATGGATATACAAAGAAGAATGACCTTGGCATAGAATATAAAGAATGTGTTGAGTCGTCCCAAGGTATTTGCAGGATTCTGTCTCAGCAAACTGTTTACCTTAATAAACTGAGAGATAGAAAACTAAATATTCAGACAGTTTATAAAAGCATCTTCAAGATGTTAGATGATGCAGAGAGAATGTGATACTCCCCATACACATGATCCCTGACCGTGTTTGTTCAATCCATTCTTGTTGACCCTACCCAAAAAGAAAAAAAAAAGCAAAGACCACTCGCCTTGTTCCTAATTGTCCCATCGGCAGGATAGAGCACGGTGCAGCTAACGCCCAATAGCTTCCATGCAAGAAACAAAAGTAAACCCGCTGCATATCCACCGATGAAATGAATTAAAAACTCATTTTATTTTGAAAAATGTTTAAAAAGGTGTGCTGAATAGCACATACAACCCATAAATGGAGGAGCAAAATCTCATAAACACAGCATGAATGTGTGCATCTATATTGTTGTTGATCCTGTGATGTTCATACAAATCTTTGCATAACCATAGGCTAGGAATTATAATTTTACAATAGCTGGACAGCCACAGGTGGAAACCACAGGTTTAAGCAAAGACTTTCTGCAACATTCCTGAAATTCAATTATTCCTAAATATGCGGAAAAGTAGAAAAAAAATCAGTTCCGTTTTTATTACTTAAATAAAAGTTGTATACTTACATGTATGGATTAAGCAAAATTCACCTTATTAAGGCCACTAGGGGGAGTAGTGATGCTTTTATCATCCCGTCACACTTTCTTTTGATTATATCCTTACAGCTCAGCTCATGAAGGAAGAGTACATGCCCTTGTATCCAGTTTAGATTTTATACAGATTTTCTTTTATATAACTGATTAAACAAAGAATTGCATAAAATATATTTTTTGAATTTAAATTAGTGCAGACTGTTTTCTTACAGTCTTACTTAAAGGGGTGCATGGCTAGCAATGTGATTTTAGTCATGGCTGTAGCTGAGGAAGGGAGCTCCATGTAAAACAAACATTCTATGAACTCAATGTGTTAGCTGTGGTGCAATCCCTGTCCATGAAGAACACTAGTTCTCTATATACATAGTATATATAGTCTGTAAACTCTTATAAGGGCTTGTTCCAGAATAGTTGAAGTCCCTTTAAAAGATTTTCTTTGTTTCTTTGTATTACTGATTTTGTTCTGAATGTGCAAACATCAGTGTTCAGCCCATTGCTGTTTAGGCACCTTGCATAGGCACACAGCAATCCCAGCAATATTGGCAAAGGAATGATTTTTTTTTCCCTTAACTGAGGACAATCGGCTTCTACCTCATGGGGGTTTTTCCCTTCCTCTGGATCAACACTGTAGCACAATAGGCTGAATTGATGGACGTCTGTCTTAATTCGGCCTTACAAACTATGTAACTATGTTACAGTATGATTGCAACCATAACAGATATTTGTCAGGTCAGTTTTGGCGACAAAAGATTATTTGAATCAGCTAATTACATATGGTCATCATTTAATATTTAGTTGGTTATGTTGGATATTCAGATGAAAGACTTTTTATTCAGTTAAAACTGGACAATTTTTCCTAGAAAGAATGTTCATCCTTTGGCTGGTGCCATTGATTACACATGACCAGTGTGAACAAATGTAGAGGTCCCCATTCACATTAGACTTGTCTATTCGGCCAAGACCAGCTGGCTGTCTAATGTACATGGGAGCCTCCCAACTCTTCCCAGACAGATGATGCTGAGGGAAAGAACTGTTGTGTATGTTGAAATTCAATACCAGTTCCTTTGGTTTTCAATAGAGATAAGAGGTGTCTGGAAGTCTCTTCCTCTACTATCCCCATAGAAAACATATGCATGCTCAGCTAGGCATGCATGTGCGTTTGTGGAGAGGAATAGCTGTCGGTCTACTAAGAATTTGTTCAACAGCAGTTGCAGGTGTATGGTCACATCAATGGCCAATATTGGCTAGAATGTGTATGGCTACTTCAGCAAGATGACCAATCACCAGATAAATGTTCACTCGTTGTTTACTCATCCATCAATATACTTCCTTCTTGTATGGTTCTCCTATAGCAGGTTGTTAAAGTGATGCATATTCTGATGGTTTATTTAACTAATGTGCAAACCAAACTGTACTTAGAAGAGTGCATTCCCTATCTACATACCTACATCACACCATGATCCCCTACTAAATCACCGCAACAAAGAATTATCTGTATATAGTCTGTGTACATTTTTTTTTTGCTAAGTCATTGTAGTCAGAAGGCACAAAGGGACAGAACTGATGGCTGGTATGTGTCACTGAGGTGGCCTTGGTGAAGTAAGGACCAGTTTTTCATAGGTGTCTGTAGTAGTAGGTGACTGACACTTGTTTATATTTACTATAGCTGCTGATAGCAGTAGAGATGATCAAACAGTAAAATGTTCTAGTTCGAGTAGAACTTCAAACAGTAGTAATGTTCGGTTTGAGGTTCGAGTCGAACTTGAACCCCATTAAAGTCAATGTGAGAAGATGTTCTGCTTAATTTTTATACCTATACAGGTGAGGAGAAGCTGGAATTACCATCCATAACAGTAAACTGGATACATGAAACAACTTAGTGAAGAAAAAAATTGAGAGGCTAAAATACTGAGGAGGATAGCTTGCAAGCAGGGGCGTAGCTATAGGATGTGCAACAGTAGCAGCTGCTACGGGGCTCTGCATCCAGAAGCCCTTTGACACATTAGAGATTTGGAGACGATGTGTTATACAATTACTGAACCCCCAAAACTGCCAAAATTAACTTTTCTCCACTCAGAATAATTTTCACCAACCAACCACTATTTAGAATATATTTCTTTTTATAGGAGAATTGGAGACGGCGTGTCATAAAATGATTTCTAGAACTTTACTGAAACGAACAGTAAAATATTCTGTTCCAGTTCTAAAAAATCAAGATGTTCTACTCGAACTTAACTTTTCCAGAATGGTTCGATCAACACTAGATAGCAGCTGATCCAGGCCAGCTCTTACTGGAGTAGTCAAAGAGCTGGGTGGGCTGACTATTCCCAAGTTTATAGGTCCAGGCCATGTTTTGTTGGCCCATGTAAGCCTGGACGATGTACTGCAGTGTGATGTGTTGTAAGAAGAACTGTGCCTTGCCAGAGCATGGAAAGCTGCCAAAAAATCTGGGTTTTGCCTACGCTGCAGCTCCAGTGGGTGTGACTGTCTTGTGTTGGCACCAGGGTTGTGCTTTACCAGGGCACTAAGGTACGGCCTGTTTATTTAACCCAAAGACTGCTCCTCTGGGGATACGTCATTTGGGACTTATCCCCACAATAGATACATTTAGTGTCTTGCATGATCCTATAATGTTAAATCAGTTACTCAGTGTTTGATAGCTGATAGGTTGTTCAGCCACCAGCTTTATCTTTTGTACTCCAGATAATGACCAGCAATAAGCAAGATCAAATATTATTTGCTCTTTTGGCTAATTTATTCCTGGATATCAGTTTAGGATATCCCTGTTTCTCATAAAAATTGGAATAGGAGAATGAAATAAGGACACCACTTTAACTATAATCGTTGGTCATTATGACAACAAAACTTCCTAATATTTGGGAGCATATAGCGGTTGCACTATTTTCTTGCAGCTCTGGGCTCCTGGGCTTGAATAATACCAAAGACAACATCTGCAGTGACATGTATCTGTTCTCTGTTAGGGCTTATCCCCACGGCACGGGTTCGGGGTCGGTTTTTCAGATGGTTTTTGGTTTTGAAAACCGTCTGAAAAACCGGCCGCAAACTTTTCAATTTACCGCTATTGAAAACCCATGCAGCGGTCCCCACTGCATGGGTAGACCGCCGGCGGTCCGAAAAACATAGAACATGTTCTTTCTTCCGTCCGGTTTTCAGACGGAATATGAACATGTCTATGCGAAGGGGGAGGGCTTTTCTCCGTTTATCGCAGAGAAAAGCCGTTCCCCGGTGGCCGTGTGTACGGCCCCTAACTGGCTTTCCTTTGGGTTCTACAGTGACCTAGTACACCCCAAAAATACAGTGATGGATTAATGATTTTGCTATGAAACTGGCCCTCCGTGTGTGTCTGAGATAGGAAAATTTGATTGTTGATTTAGGACATGAGATGATGCATGATAATTGTGTCTATACAGTACTAAAGGAAATATTGGTAATGCTTTATAAGCAACAGGAAATCCATATTCCACATGCAGAGGTAGCATAGCTGAATTTGTCATTAAGGTTCTTTTTCCATTGCCTGTTTACCATGTGTGCTAGGAAATCTACTGACTTGTCTTGATAAATATACCCAACGAACCCTATTACCTGACAAAAGAGAAACATTTTTGCCTCTAATTGGGTGGTAGATATCAAATTTGTTGTATGGAATAGCGCATTCTGGTACACTGTTCAATGGAGCAGTATAAAGTAATGAAAGTTTGGGTTTTTTTAACGTGAAATCCTATATGTGACTTATCACTTAGGTGACATGTATGAAAACTGTCTAGGTCAATGACTTTCTTTGTTGACCATAGCACCAATCAGAGCTCATCACAGCTCCCCTTTCATTCTTTTCAGAGCACTATATGAGATGAAAGGGGAGCTCTGATTTGTTGCTATGAGCTCTGATTGGTTGCTATGGGCAACAAAAAAGTCATAGATCTAGAGAGTTTTCCTCCTTGTGGCCCTAAGGGTATGTTCACACGGCGTTTTTGGATCCACTTTTGAATCCGTGTTGGATCCGAAAAGCACATCCAAAAGTGCAGCGTCTTTCGGATCTAAAACAGATCCAATACATACCCAAACATGTTGGATGCAGCATGATCGCTCCCTATCATTTTAAATAAGGCTCCTACTGCATCTTTCGGACCAAGAATTGACATCAATTCTTGGAACGGATCTGTAAGACGCAGTGAGGCATCGGCGATCACTCGTCTGAACGCTGATGTGTGTCTCATATTAAAAGCAATGTAAAAATCACATTGCTATTTGTGAGCTGCATGTTTGGGTTCGTTTGGGGACCGTCAGACGGATCCAAATAGCAGCTCAAAAGCGTATGTTACACGGACGAAAACACGCCGTGTGAACATACCCTTTTTGTCTGAGTGGCCAACTGCTAACACCTACCACCAACATATACCTAAAGGGACACTGCAGACACAATGTAAAAAGAGCATTACAGGTTTCTGTTCTGCAATGTGATAATTCATTGAACTGAGAAAACTCAAACTTGATGTTCTGATGGAAAACTAATTAAAAAACACGTCTAGGGAGGGACAATAAACTTTGACTCAATATACACCAGAATAACCCTGCAAACAGCAGATATAGTGTATAACTGTGAAATAATAAAACATAGCCTTTAATAGTACATGTAAAACATGGCTAAACTACTGCCACAAAAAGGAAAGAAACAATATGGAAAGATGTATCTAGTAAAAGATAGGGAAGGAATCTGGACTAAAGAATAACCCTATAAAGCTCTAATTGGCTTGTATGACCCTAATAGCCTAAATACAGGGTAGCCGCCCTGATAAGGGCTACTCTTCTGGAACCCTTTCTGGTTGATACTTACTTTATGCCTATCATGTATTAGTACGAGCAACATTTTTGTTCTTTGAATTATGTCCCGTGAAGAAATTTGTGTTTAACTGTGTTTTATTGGTATTTCAAGAAAAATATGATAACAGAGTATTACAATAATCATTTGAATCCTCACACAGAAACATGACATGTTCAGACTGTTAGAGACCCCTTTTTTAGGGATCTATTGATAATCTTTTGGGTAGGTTGGATCATTATATACTCCTTCCCTTTCTCCCCCTTTTTTGTGTGGACTTATTGTAATCCTGACCAAGTTCCCAGTACCTACTTAGTTCCCTTTTTTAGGTACTCTATACCCATACCAGGGATAATGTAGGAGTCAGTATTCCATAGGGTAAGGTTCCAGACCCAGTCTCACTTATCAGGGTAGCTATTCCGTATTTAGGCTATTAGGGTCATACAGGCCAAGTAGCGCTTTATAGGTTTATTTCTGTGACTGGGTTCCTTCTCTATCTTTTTCTGGATATATTTTTCCTTATTGTTTATGTGGAACTAGTTTTTCCATGTTTTAGATGTACTTTTAAAGGTTATGTTTTATTGTTTCATGGTTATACATCCTATTTGCTCTTTCTATGGAAAACTATACAGCACTATTGTGGCAATGTAGTACTATCATTCAGTCCATGGCAAATACATATTATGAAACCTAAAAGTCAAGCATGTAGTCTACTAATGTTTTATCGTTGATCTTAGCCTTGTTGACATGTGCTGTAATATAAAGTATATTGCTTTTGTAGTTAGCCCTTGAAATAGTTTGAACTTTAGTTACCAGTATGTGTTTGCATATTGCTTTGTGTAGTGTGTGCATAACCTTATTATTTTTCTTTAGTTTTATGTGCAAACTCTGCCAGCTTGAAAAGTCATTGTCAGCTACCAGATAGATGAACACGGATGGAGCAAACTTTATTTTTCAGTGATATTATTGCATTGTGTTATATGACCTTAGATCTCATCAAAAGCTATTGAAAAAGTTGAGAAAACTTTCTGTGCCACAGTGTCATAGTACGTTAATTGTCATTTTATGCTTTGCTGCGTCCGTAGATACTTTCCTGTGAAATCTGAAAAATTCCAAATAATGATACACTGAAATCTACATTGTAACACCATGGGAATTGCACTTAAACCAGTGTACTCATGTGTGATAACGTATGATAACATATGGTTTTCGCAAGAGGAACCATTCTTGTGTTGTTATTGTTTTGAACTTTAGGGTTATGTCAATCATACAGAGTTAGGAATGGACCTGTCAGCAGTTCAGTCTAGTTCCTGTTGTTATAGCTATATGGATGTTTAAAGTAACTTCAGACAAAGCTACTGTCAATTTTGCACTGTATTGTCATTGTATTGTAATTGTACATACAGTACATTAAGTTAATGTTTGTTTTATTTGTGAGTTTTAATTCATCCAAGTCATGCCATATCTACTATTGCTTAGTCAGGGGAAGCATGGTAACATTATGGTTAGCACTGTTGCCTCACAGGACTGAGGTCCTAGTTTTACATCTAACAGAAGTATACAAATTTCCTATATATGTATGTATGGATTTCCTCAAGATACTCATTTTACCTAGTACACTCCAAAATCATACTGATAGGTTGATGGTCTTTCGATGCAATTGGTTCTACTATTTAGAAAGTGCTAGCACTATATATATATATATATTATTTGGTTCTGGGACGAATATTGTATGTTGAAACTAGTAATTGGTTTTGAAGCCCCAAAATGTCATCCACCATGATGAATGTCATCCAAATGAAGCAGATAACTAATCCAGATAAAGAAAATCCAGTGTCAGACTAGGGCGTCTAGGGGCCCACCAGTAGAGTGAATTCTGGGGCCCACTAGTGGAGTTGATTCTGGAGATCCACCCTACATCTGCTGTACATGCCTCTTATATTCTGCTTCTTGCTTTTTCCCTCTGTCCCTCTGCCTTTCTGCCTCTAATAAAGATGTTTAAAAGAATCTCTAGGTCTGAAATGCCCAGGGGCCCAGCGGGAGATTGCCTTGTTCCCCTGTGGGCCTGTCCAAGCCTAAGCAAGTCCTTAAATACAACATCAGAAATAGCTGCTGAGAGCTGTAACTCACTAAAACAGATGTTTTACAAGTAAAATGTTCATTATTATTGGTTGGATCTTCCATTAATGACATGAGCCATGGATCAGCAGTGTCTGTCACATTGCATGGTGAGTGTGGTTTCAATATACATTGTCCCAGGAAAGACCATTGCATGCTGGAAATATTGTATCCTGAGGCGACTGTAACTTGAAATTAAAGGGGTTTTGCCACGATCTAATGTTGACGTGGGATCCTCCAAAATGGGTATTAAATAAATTTTCTAAATATATGTCATTAAAAAAAGTGAATCATTTGAGAGCTACAGCATTGCTTACATGCCCTTAGTTTCCTGACAGTTTACATTAAATACGACCAGGAGCTGACAGGAGCTGATCTGGCTGAGCTTGCGTGTTTGCACTTCTTATCTGATGGCAGGGAACATGAATGAGCTTTGAAGGGACTGGGGAGAAAGATCTTTTGTCTTTTGTATAGAGAATCCACTATTTGTAATGTAATTATCTTAGTAAACATGCAGACTCTTCCTGGCTCACTGCTCAGCCCCCCTCCCTCTCCACTTGCAGCCGGAATGAAATAGCATCCCTCCAACCTTTATCTTTTTTTCTGAGAACGAAAGGTGAAAAAAACGATTAGTTTGTCACAATACTTTCTCTCTGTGGATTAGCCAATTTTTTGCTCAAAACGAGACGAGTTTTTCGGACGTGCTTTAGGGGGGAGTGATGACATCACGGGGGAGGTATTTTTTTTTAAACACAGAAACACAACGCCCCTTTTTTTAAGCCTCAAGAGGGGAGTATCAGCCTGTTAGGTGAGGAACTCACTTCTTGGCAAAACCCCTTTAAAGCTGAGCTCTGATTAGTTGCTATGGGCAACAATGACAGTCTTACTGATAGACAGTTTTGATAAATGGGGCCCTTTGTATTTTGATTTTTTATTATACTTTCATGCTGACTGCTACCCTTACAATCAAGATTGGTTTACCTGCAACCCTTTTGCAAACTCTTTTAAAATTTCAGTACAAAGTAAATTTACCTTTACTTGAAAATCTTGTGCAGTTCCTGTTGTAAAATATCCAGAGGAGAGGAAAACCCTCACCATGAAAAAGTTTTATGCAGTATTTTTAAACTTCCATATTTTGTGTTTTAAACACCAAACAAACCTGCCTAAAAATTTGGGGGACTTTCTGCACATTTCCTTTTACTAGAAGAGATTAGATGAAATGAGAATGACTTTGAAGTTAGAACAATGAGAAGATTATTTCTGTTTAGTTCATGGGGTGGAATAGATTGTCTGGTACAATTACAAACAATGTGCATTTGTACTACCCAACAAACAATGCTAATTTTAGTTCTATCAAGTAACAGCAATATCACCCTTTTAGTTAAAAATAAGCCATTCTTTTTAAAATAAAAAAATATGGATTTAGAGGCGCAGTGTCCAAACGTATTGATTAGGGATTGTCTTTAAAAAATCAACCCCTCCTAAAGGAAAAACAGAATAGTAAACGTAGATAAATTAAAGATTACCTTATGTCAGGGGCAAGATCGCGGGGAAGATTTATCAATATTGTTTAACTCTGACAGCATAACGTTAGCCTAGACAGTCTTACAATGGGCCACATTTATCAGTGTTTATAAATCTGGCACCTTTCATAAGTTGGCTTACTTTATACCACTGACTCCGCCAGCGGTTTGATGCATTTTTCGCCGCAAAGTGTCACACGCTAAGCCACAACCCTTTACACAAAGCCGCATCCCCTTTTATTAGGACTACGCCCTTTTGCCAAATGAGGTTCAGAAATGTATAGAAACTATCTAAAACACATATCATATTTTTCAGACTATGAGATGCACTTCTTAACCCCGAATCTTGGAGAAAAATGGGGGTGCAACTAAAAGTCTGAAAGTAGTAACAGGCAAGCAGGAGGCTGGAGTGGGGGATGCTTGGGAAGCTGGGCTATGCTTTAAGGTTTAACCCCGCTGACGGCTTTCTGGACCATTGCTCCACTCAAGCCCCCCCTGTCTGCCCCGAGAACTCATTTGATTCTGTTTAGATATAATAAATATATTTTATATATTTTTAATATTATAATATTATAATATTATATATATAATAATATGTATGGGGTGTGGGTATCTATGGGGTTTTAAAATATTGGGTTTGTTTGTTTATATATAAAAATATATATATTTAAAATATTAAAATTAAATTATAGTTGATATAACAACAAGGATTTGGGGCACTGCACACTGCTGATGACTGGTTGTTCCTATTTCATTTCTTATCACTGCCGTGGAGGAGACAGCAGTCATTTAGTTCAGGGTGTAACGCTCCCTGTATGGCAGCTGTCCGGTCCAGCACCCCACCCTAACCATGCAGGAAAGGGGTTGGACAGTCAACATTACAGGAAAAGAGAAGAGACATAAAGAATATGTAAACATAGGTCCCAGCCACACAGCTACTCACTGTGTCTGCCGGCTTCTGGTTCTCCTGATCCCACCATTCCTGCTCTGAGTTGGAGGAAGTGCTTAGATCCCTGCTCCATCTCCTCCCGTCCCACGCTTCACACAGCAGCAGCACCTGTAAAATAACATTGGCAGCGGCTTCTAACTTCTAATAACGGGCAGGTGGTGACCCACGATGTGCGTTTCCACAGAGAGGCCTCAGAGTGCCACCTCTGTCATAGGTTCGCCACCACTGGTATAGATGTTACCTTGGTCAGCCTCAAATCCTTTAACCCTGTGTTACAGTAATTACAACTACAACACTGTGCCACAAGACATTGTCTGGCACATTGGACCCTTTGCTGATGTTGCTGTTTGGCGAATATACTAGATTAATACTAGGTAGAATACGGTTGACAGTTTCAGATTTTTGATGCAATCAATGTTATGTTATAACATAGCTCATTTGTGAAGTATATACATACAGGTATGCAGTTGCTGGAAATTTTGCCTCATACAAACTTAACAGCAACTATTGTAAAGTGGAAGTAAAAATAATATAATACTAACTGTAAAGTAAATTTATTTGCCAACTGAGCAGAGCTCAAGAAAATGTTTTCTGCATTGACTGGGCAATAAAAGTTAAAAGTTTTCTAAAGAAAATCATGTGCAAAAATGCACTAAGCTTCGAAAGATGAGTTGGGTTACAAAATGTTTAACAAGACAAACTACATAGGAAAATTAAATTCCTTGACTTTCTAACGTCAGGCCATAAACAGGCTATTAAAAATGATTTAAACATCATGGAAAACTGTATCTGTATACTACAGCCAGGCTAGCACTGGTCCATAAAGGAGCAGGGGAGACCTCTAGTGGGCCCCTGGGCATAGCCAGATGAGGGATGATTTATAGAGAGAGAGAGGTAGTCTACAAGAGGCATGTGCAGGATGCGCAGTCATGTACAGTAGCTGTAGGTTAGGCCCAAAGGATGAATTCCACTGGTGGACCCTAGGTACCCCGGTCCCACACTTTCTACAGCCCACCATAATAATAATAATAATAATAATAATAAGAAGAAGAAGAATCTTTATTTATATAGCACCAACATATTCTGCAGCACTTTACAATTTATAAGTACAGACAAAAAGACAGACATTACACAGTAAAGCTACTTACAGATGAGACACAAGGCGTAGTAGCCCTGCTCGCTAGAGCTTACAATCTATTAGGGTGTATGGGTGAGACGAAGGGTGAGAAGTGCTGGGTTTACATGGTCCAGCCATGTTTCATAAATATGGGGTGGTTTATTTAAAAATTGCATGAACCTGCCACCCTGAAATGGGTGTGATAGAAAGTGGGGGGGTTAGCAATTAGGACCTTAATAGAGTTAACACCATAAAAAGCAGTGTACAGAAATGAAGGGCAACTAATTATGAATATGCTGTCCTTCTGGTCCCTGCTCTATTCCCAAATCCACTGGAGAAATTTTTGTTACACTACAATATGAAATTGAAATTCCCTAATATTTTTTGAAAATTGCTTTCACACCTGAGGATCTTTGTCACTATAGTTTTGATTGAAATCTAATTCCATGTTTGTTCCATGTGAGATTTCAGTTTTTCTTGCTTATACATTTTGCAAAAATATCTACATTTCTATTTTTTCCTTCCAAGATGGGGGGTGGTGGGTGAGTGCAGAGTGTACATTAATGAGCCAAAAAATGAACTTTTTTGATCTTGCCAAATGGCTGCAGTGTAACAAAGAGTGAAAAATTTAAAGGAGTCTGAATACTTTCCGTACCCACTGTAAGCGGTATGTTTAATTCTATATACCATGCTGACATTGTTTGATGGGAAATGAAGTCTTGACCAATTCTCTTACACATTGTCATACCTGGTACATTTAAACATATCTTAGAAAAAGTGTCCAGGAAATTATTTGGAAGTTCTGATAACTGTGTATTTTAGCCTTTTACTCCCTAAGTAAGATGTCACTTTTGATCTGTACATTCAGTTTTGGAGTTTTTGACCTCTTGGATCTAGATGAATACATACATGCAAGAACATGAAAGGCATTTTCCTAGGTTCATATCAGGCATGGAGATAGGCTACATGTAAGCTTTCCCTGGGGAAATAGGCTAAGCATGCTTAAACAAATGGATAACACTATATGGATTGTCATATCTCAAATTTCTATGTATAACTCTGTGGGGGATGGAGACTGGTACTCTTTAAAATATTTGCTGAGTGAAGCTGACAGGGAAACTGACAACAAAACATTTCCAAGCCTTCGGGTTAATATCAAGTTTGAGCGTTTTTTTAAATAAATGGCTTTAGGTTTAGAAACTTTAGATATTTTCAATCTGAAATATTACAAGTCTTCAAGTATACATAGCTGCTACAGCTGCTATGGGAGATTGATGAAAACTAGCCCAGGTTGATGCCATCTACTTAATGGTCAACTTTTATAGGTCATCCCTCTCCACAGGAACTTCAGATAGGAAACACCCTAGTTGTCATGGATTTTCTACTGTTGGGAATATTGGCTTAAAAAATCACCAGGGTTTCCATTCCCAGAATTAAGGAGGTGACATTGGAAAGTCCATTGCCTTTGTACATTACTTTAAGTTATAAATGATAAATAAATGGAGAAATAATCCCAAATTACTCTGAATCTTAAACTCAGTGACTCTAAGATCAAGCCAAAATTCTCCATAGATTTTTAGTGTTAGCCTCACTAGCTGGACTTCTTGAACTTAGGATTCTGCTATGTGTAATAGAAATACAAATAATATATGAGATCCAATGGTTAATAGCAATTTTGCAACTATCTGATTTTCCTTTTTCATTTGTATATTTTACCTGTTTCCGTAAATCCAGGTATAAATCCCCTCACTGCTCAAAATAATTGTTGCTTATACTACAGTCCATAGAGTTTCTTCCTCTCTCCAAAGCTCTCTTGTTTTTCAGCTCCTTTTTTTCTTGTCAGTATATTTTAAAGGAAGATTACATTTTATCTCATCTACTTTTGTTGCACAATCCATAATGTCCTTCAATAGATTTACTGACAGAATATGTCGTCAAAGTTATTAGTACTTTATCTCAATTACTTCCTTTAGAAACATTTTGATACATATTGAACATATTTGCAGTTCTTGGTTTTGTGTTCTAGTTTAGCTTCAGTTAACAATAATGATCATAAAGGATGAAAAATATGACACTGAGTTAATAGACAACATACAGCCACAGTAGGTTGATAGAAAAATCATAACTAAAAAAAACTTTCTCAATCTCATTCTAGTCCATAATGCTATATTTTATGAAATTTCGGATAAAATTTTAAAATAATAGGTAAAAACAGTGCACTCTGTTATTCATAACTTTTACACCTCAAGGGGCGGGACATGGCACAAATATCCCACCAAAGATTGACACCGATTGTGTCAATCACTGCCCTGAGGAACAAGACTAGACATAATACATCGTATACATTTTCCATTGAGTGTTCTCTTCTAGATACTATGTACATGGAAACAGTTACAGAACACAATAATATTATGTAACAAAAATTAGTTAGTTTGATTACAGTTTCTGAAAAAGTATCTAGGTTGATTTGTTGAAACATTATTGTTTCCTTTTTAAGACATGAAGTGGTAAAGAAAATCTATTTAGCTATCATGTTGCCACTTACTTTCCTGGAATACTAAAGCACATTATTAACCTCACAAAAAATCTTCAGCAAATTTGAGTTTTTCCAGACCTAAGTTTTGAGCTCTTGCCAAAACATTTTTGCCGATTCACTTAACAGACTGGTGATACATCTGCATGGAAATAAAAATCACGTTCATTTTAACTTAGCAAATTTTATTCTTCCTATCCTTATCATAACTACACTCATTATGAAAAGACATATTTTGTGTAAAAACTGCAATATACTTATACCAAATAATTTCAAAATTATCTGCAAGACATTAATCCATAGAAGCTCTCTTATTTCTTCAAAAATATACTTGAAGATTCAGACCATAAATTAAAATCATGAAGACATGAAGTACTGATATATGCATGGTCACAAGTTCATAATTTTAACCCCAAAGGCAAATCATTTTGAGGGGCTGATTGCATTATTTTTGGGTTATTTTCTAAATATTATTAGTTTTATAGTTAGTGAACAACTGAATTTGTGAAAAAGTGTGGGTTCAGGACTTGCCAAAACCAAATCTTTTCTCTGACCCCATCCCTACCCATACCCATAACTCTAAGTTGGGGTTACGGTTGGTTAAGGGGTTTAGAGGTTAACTTATTGGTCTAGTGACTCGATGCTCTTGTTGCAGCCTAAATTCTGGTCCTATCTGAAGTCACTTCCTGTTACTTTAACATATGACAGTAATGTTGGACGTCATGTATGACATCACTTCCTGTTGCTTAAACATAGGTCCAATGTTATGTTAAAGTAACAGAAAGTGACATTAGACATGACAGCTAATGTTACTATGTCAAAATAACCCATAAAAGAGTTACCATTTACTTTCTGCAGCATGCTGTGTTCCCTCTTCCTTCTTTGCTGCTGTACCACCCATTCAGAGCGGAAAGGAGGCATTGTAGAGTACATAAGTAAGCTGTCTCCTCCTTCTTTCTCTTACTTTTGTGAACACAGCTGCCACTAGCAGTGCCAATAAAGCCAGTGTTTTCACTGGCTTTACTATATACCATCCCCGCACCCCTGGCAATAATAGCTGATCAACTGGCATCAGAAAAACCAAACCCACAGCAATGAGCTGATCTGCCCACTAGCTGTGTTTCGCACAAGGAGCTGCCTTGGCGAGACAACTCCTTTCATAAGCTGCTCAAATGCAAACTATTTCCCCATACAGATTTGTTAGAGTAAGCAGAGAAGATGTGTCTTTAGGTTGTTTTTGTTTTTCCCATTTTTATATTGTGTTAAATCCTTTCTTCCTCGTGTCTACGCTACATTTTGGTTTGGATCTTTGCCAAGCTTTGCTGTAATTAATGATTTCCAGTAGTAGATAAAAAACATGTTTGCTTGAATGTAACATTTACATTTATTTGTAGAAAAGAGTAAGAAATTCACAAAAGGCAAAAGTGAAGGTAAAAACAAGTCAAATGTAAAAATAGCGTACGAGCAAATTTACATAATGGCAGGGGTTCACACAAAACATAGGGATGCAACAGAAGATTCGATAGAAGTTGATAAAAGTGGACAATATCAACCAAACTGAAAACACCTAAAAAAAAGTGTCTGTATGCTATTATGTCCATAAAAGTATAATTTTCTTCAAATAAGATTAAAAATACTCATCAAACAACAAAATAAAAAATAATAAAACAAACAGTACAACACTCAGAAGAACTCAACATCATGAATGGTAGCAATGTCCATTACCACTGAGTCAAAATTAAGTGGAACTAGACAGCTATATGATTATCTATATATATATATATATATATATATATATATATATATCATAATATTTATATATATATATATATATATTTTTTTTTTTTTTTTTTTTTTTTATATATATTATTTATATATACCATGCTTGACAAAGACTCTGTGAGGGAGCAGAAACGTCGCCTTTGGGTATGGAGGGAATAAAAAAACACTCTTACACCATCATTTCTTTCTGGAGCGCCGTGGATTTTTCTTGGTCTGTATTGAGAGTTCCAAACTCTTTCTGCGGGCCCCCGTTCTTCTTTGTTTTTTCTTTTTTTCTTTTTAAAGAGTGCTGCTTTTATTTTTATATATATTATAATATTATAAAAATATATATATATTTATATATAAAATATAAAAAAAAAAAAAAAAAAAAAAAAGCAGCACTCTCCTCAAAAAATGTATATGGGTGCCAGTGGAATAAGTCCTGACCAAGACTGAATCAACAAATCCCAAAAGATCCACAACACTCCGTCCAATTGAAAAAAGAAAGTGTCTTTTATTCACCCATGAGCCA
This sequence comes from Phyllomedusa bahiana, assembly GCA_025379985.1. Lineage (NCBI taxonomy): Eukaryota > Metazoa > Chordata > Amphibia > Anura > Hylidae > Phyllomedusa > Phyllomedusa bahiana. The sequence continues at coordinate 174,006 of JAODAL010002998.1, forward strand.
GCAACGTTTCAGCCCCACAATGGAGTCTTATATTCTATATATTTTAGATAGGAAACCATTCGTCAGAGTGCCATTTGATGGTGTGCCAATACCGTTTACAAAAGGTCGGAGATCCATGAGCTAAAAGACCGCCTGTCCAAGATGGTGAATGGACATCTGTGAGTCTCACAATATGTATGACCAAGCACAAGTGAAATATGTTTTTAGTATGTAATGTAAAAATGAATGGGGGGGAAAAAAGGAAAAGCAGCAAAAGTGAAAAAAAATTATATGGGAATTAACCTAATAACCAAATATTGGGGAAAAGAAAGAGTTGGGAAAGAGTGTGATCCAAAACAGGCATTCCGCTTGCGTTTGGTCATAAGGATATATATAAGGATATATATTGTAAGACTCACACATGTCCATCCAACATCTTGAACAGCCTCAGGGGGTCTTTTAGCTCATGGATCTCCGTCCTTTTGTAAACGGTATTGCACACCAACATATGGCACTCTGACACAGGGCTGTAGTTTAAAACTGGCCTCAGCCAGCATTATTCCTCAGGAAAGGTCAGTAAAGATGCACCTTCCGATGTCCCGACACATGCCCCCAAGGTAGGGAGCCTTGGGGGAATGAAAGGCCAAAATTAGATGGATGGGGACAGTACGACTGTCGACTTTATGTTTAACATTTTAAGGTTTAGTATGGCTTCAGCCATTTCCTGGGTTGGCCTTTCATTAGGAGTGAGCTATAGAGCAGGGTGGGTGCTCACTCACCATGACTCCACTCCGGGGTTTACTTGGAGTAAAAAAGTCAGCAGGTAAGTGACTAGGGTGGGTACAACCCTGGACCTTTAAGCCTTGGGTGGAGACTGCTGGAAAACCAGCAGGGAACTTAGACTGTCAGCTAGTGGTCTTGTTAGCTAAGACCCAGACGGGCAGGCGTTTTGTTTTTGTTTGTGTTTGTGCATGCCTTGCACTTTGCAATTTTCTGTTTGCTGCAAAAAAAATACAGAAGCCCTGTATTTTTTCACACTGGAAAAAGTCTCTGTCTCGCCTGAAAACGGGAGTCACGATCCCAGAGCCGTTTTAAAAGCTCACACATGGTGGAGGACACTTTGGGGCAAATAGAGGAAGTACTCTTCTGAGACAGAAAAAAAAAACGTTATGTCTGGGGTGCAAGCAGCTACCGCCACGGTCAGCAGAGGGGGCCCTAAATGGATGAGTTGGGTGAAGCAGAGCTAATTTCAAGCCAACGCTAACCTCCAGTTGATGGCGGCCAGCCAGCGGGAAAGGGCGCTTTGAAGAGACCATCGAGCGCAAGCTGAGATGAATCGCCTGCTTAATTGAGACCCACCAAGCCAGGGTTTGAAGGAACAACCAGCAGGTAAACCACACGCTGCTGCAACACTACAGACCCTGGCTGCAAGGCCAGAAGTCCCAAAAAAAGCGCTCAGCTCACAGCCCTTTCAGGTGGTGCAAAGTTCTTGGGCGCAAGATGTCGCGGATGACGGACACGAGGCTTACCTTGGGGACCTTTGAGCGGGGATAGCAGAGAGGGAGAGCAGCTGCCGGCGGAACCAGTGGGCGGATGTCTGGCTTCCCTTTCCCTAACGGGGGCGAACCGCAGAAGGCCTACTTCGACCTGGTGTCCAAGACGCCAAGGACTACCACCAAAACTGCGGGGGGGGGGGGGGGTCCTGGCCGAATGGGGGTAAACCCTGGCTGTACGGGCCCAGAGAATGCAAGCTGGGAGTTTGATCCTGCCAAGCTCGCCAGGTCACAAATGTACGACCGGGTTCCACATTACCAAGAAGTGGCTACAGCTGGAGACCCCCCACACCTGCCCAGGTGGTTTGTTTGAGCGGTGGTCTGTGACCGTTTGTGCGGGCCTTCCATCAAGTTTCCAGGGGGTGCGTTGGGGGTAACACCGACCCCAAAAAGCGTGGATTGAAATGGTCGCGGTTGTGGAACGGTTTTACACCCGCTTACAGAGGAGTTCCTAAAAAAGTCCTAATACCCCGGGGAAATCCGCAGACCTCCCAACCGCGGTAAGACTGCTCCTGCCCCGAAAGGGGGGTCACGGGTTATACGGAAATGGGGGGAGGGGGAACCTACACCCAAAACGGGACCCTGTTTCTAAGGCCCGGGCCCCTTAGTCTGCTGGCGGTTGCCAAGGACTGGGACATGTGGCGGCACTTTTCCCCGGGCAGGGAGGAAACCATGGAATGTGGGTTGGGGAGGCGTACCTCCTGGTTTGCCCCCCCGGCCGTCATATTCCAAACCTGGGTCGCTGCTGGGAAAGGGGACCGGACGGGGGAGTGGCTTGTTCCCAAATTAATGGACTTTTGGGGTGCAGGCCCTCCTGGACTCGGTGAGCTTATAGTGGCCCCTTGTGCAATGCCCCGACTGGTGAGCCAGAGCAACTACTCTAAAGCCGGATGGGGGTTTAGTTTGTACCCATGGGGACACCAGGGACTACCCAACTGCCATTACTGGCAATATGAGGACTGCCTGTGGGTTCACCCAACATGAGGTGGCTGTGTGTGACCAGTTTCCTCACAGCGCAGTTGTTGGCTGTGACTTTCCTCTGTTTTGGGTTTCTGTGGGGAAATAAAACTGGTTAAAATGTATCATGATTTACCTGCTTGTAAATGACGTGTGCCAAAAAAGAGGTGGCGATGTTGAATCTTTGCCTTTTCCCTTGTCGGTCCTGGTGGAGACCCAGAGGAGACCCCCTTTTGAGTTAAAAACTCTCCTCCTTGCCAGTCTGAGATGGAATTTTGGCACAGAGAAAGTGAGGGACCCTAACCGGGGTTTAACGTTGGAAAAGCGTAAAAGGTCATTGATGGGGGGGACCACAGGAACCAGGGGAGGAGTTGGCCTACCCTGACTTCGTCGTACGGGACAATTTTTGTACCGGGGAAAAAAAAAGACCCCAACAGAGGTGGTGGGAGCATTGGGTTTGTACCCAAAACACATGTCCGTTATGATCTTAGAACTGGACATTCCCATGTTTTGGGGGGAACCTTGGGGGCAGAGAAAACTAGGGAGCGGGTGGAGGGGAAAAACTTCTACTGGCCCGGCATTACAAGGCCGTATAAGAGTTCTGTCAGTCCTGCCCGGAGTGTCAGGTCGAAGCCCCCAGACCCCATTTCCGGAGTCCATTGGTTCCTCTCCCCATTATAGAGGTACCATTTGAGCGGATTGGCATGGATCTGGTCGGTCCCCTCCCTAATCGGCTAGAGGGCCCCAGATATCCTGGTCGTATTTAGATTACGCCCCCGCTACCCCGAGGCTGTACCCTCAGAAATACCCCCTATAAAGGGATAGCTAGGGAGTTGTTCCAGTATTCACCCGTCCCGGATCCCCAAGGAGATCCTGACCCATCAGGGCACCCCGTTTATGTCCAAGGTAAACCCCAAAGAGCTATGCCGCCCCGCTAAAGGATTGCCCACCTGCGCACCTCGTGTACCATTTCCCCCGACCGATGGTCTGGTCGAGCGCTTTAATAAAACCTTAAAGGGCATGGTTAAAAAAGGCGGTGGACAAGGATGGTAGGGATTTGGGACCACTGTTGCCCTATCTTATGTTCGCCATCCGGGAACTTCCACAGGCATCCAGGGGTTCTCGCCATTTTGAGCTGCTATATGGGAGACATCCCGGGGGGCTCCTGGATATAGCCAGAGAAACCTGGGAGCAAGAGGAATCCCCTTACCAGAAGTGTCATAGAGCATATAGCTGATTTTGCAGGACAGGATCGCGGCAGTGATGCTATTGTAAAGGGGGTAAATGCTACAGGCCAGGAAAACCCCGGCCGGGTTTACAACAGGACCGCAAGAGTCAGGTCTTTTCAGCCCGGGGACAGGGTGCTCGTACTTGTACACCCAAACCCGTTTGAGAAACAAGTTTTTAGCCAAGTGGCAAGGCCCCTTGAGAAACTGTGAAGGGTGAGGGGAGGTGAATTACAAGGTTTTTCCAGCCCGGGAAAAGAAAACCCTACCAAATTTACCCATATTAACCTCATCAAACCCTGGAAGGACCGAGAAGAAAGCCTGGTGGCTTGCAAAGGGGGAGTCAGGGAAAAAAGTCCCCAAACAAGGAGTTACCCCCCGTCCCGTATGCGGAAAATCCTTGTCGAGGTCCAGAGACCAGGAGGTCAGGTAGTTCCCACAGAGGAAACCCAGGGGTTTTTCTCTGGGAAACCCCCCTGGCCGAACAGATGTCATTCAACATGACATTGTCACCGAGCCTGGACAAAAGGTTTCGGTTGAGGACCTACAGGGTACCGGAAGCCCAGAGGCAAGCCATATCAGAAGAGGTGAGGAAAATGCTAGCCCTTGGGGGTAATAGAGAAGTCCAAAGTGGGTGGTTCCCGCCCCATCGTGATTATTCCTAAACCAGATGGTAGCTTGCGGTTTTGTAATGACTTAGTTTCATAGTTTCATAGTTAGTAAGGCTAAAAAAAGACAAGTCGTCCATCTAGTTCAGCCTGTTGTGCTAAGGTGTTGATCCCGAGGAAGGCAAAAAAAAACCCCCAAAGAGGTAGAAGGGCCCAAATTTTCCTCCCTTTTAGGGAAAAGATTTCCTTCCTGACTCCAATCTGGCAATCAGAAAAATCCCTGGATCAACTTCCGCAAGTTAAATGAAGTCTCCAAATTCGATGCCTACCCCATGCCAAGGGTCGACGAGCTGATCGAGAGGTTGGGACCAGCGAGGTATATGACCACCTTAGACTTCACCAAAGGGTATTGGCAGGTTCCCCTCACAGATCAGGCCAAGGAGAGAAAACGGCATTTTCCACCCAGAGGGACACTTCCATTACGTGGTTCTTCCCTTTGGTTTGCATGGGGCCCCTGCGACCTTTCAGAGGTTAATGGACATCATCCTGCAGCCGCATAAAAACTACGCAGCCGCATACCTGGATGATGTGGTGATCTACAGGCCGATTGGGATTCCCATCTGGCTAAAGTGCAAGTGGTCCTTGAGCGATAGGGGCCGCCCGGTCTAATGGCCAACCCACAAAAGTGCACGATAGGGTAGGGGGAGGCTCGCTACCTCGGGTTCTAATATCTGCCGAGGGGTCATTAAAAACCCCAGGTAGACAAGCTCGAAGCCATTCAGAATTGGCCTCAACCTGTGTCCAAGAAACAGGTTAGAGGCCTTCCCGGGCATTGAGGTTATTACAAGGAGGTTTGTGCCAGGGTTTGCCACAATAGCTGCCCCTCTCACAGATTCACCAAGGGAGCAAAATCCACCATAGAAAAAGTGGAACCCAGAGGCCGAGCAAGCCTTCCCAAAAGCTAAGGAAAGGTTCTTTGTAAGAAGGCCTGTATTGATCACCCCTAATTTTCGGGAGGAAATTCCTGGTGCAGAGGATGCCTCAGAAGTCGGCTTAGGGGCTGCAGTCTTTGTCCCAAAGGGTTTAAGGGGGGAAGAGCACCCGTCGGGTACCTAGCCGGAAGCTGTATCGGCAGCCTGAAAAAAATATTCAATTGTTTTGAGGGGAAATTGTTTGGCCCTTATAAAGTGGGCCAATCGAGTCGCTCAGTATTTTCCCGGTCGGAAGGCAGGTTTAGGGTGATCACGGATCACTCCCGCTAAAGTGGATGGCCCAAAATTTAAAGGGAAGAATGCGAGGGTGACCTGGTGGTTCCTGGCGCTACAGGACTGTAGGTTCTGTGTAGAACACCGTCCGGGTCCCAACAAGCAAACGCAGACGCGTTTTTTAGAGTACAAAGTTTCGGGGGCACGAGGTTTGCTCCGCCCCACAAGGTCTGAGCAGAGGGGGGGGATATGTAAGGTGGCAAACAGAGGAAGGGTTTACAATGGCGTTTTCATCCGGCCAAGGTCCTTGCGTGCACCTTCCCATAGTTTTTCCCGACACATGCCCCCAAGGTAAGGAAGCCTTGGGGGGGAATGAAAGGCCAAAATTAGATGGTGTCGACAGTACAGACTGTCGACCCTTTTTTGTTTAACATTTAAGGTTTAGTATGGTTCAGCCATTTCCTGGGTCGGGCCTTTCATTGGGAGTGAGGCATAGAGCAGGGTGGGTGCTCCCCTCCCCATATCCAACCCCGGGTTTAAACCCGGAGTATAAAAGTCAAACAGGTAAGCTGCTAGGGGGGTTTACAACCCCTGGCTACCTTTAAGCCTTTTGGGGGGAGGAGACCTGCTGGAAAACCAGCAGGGAACTTAGACGGGCAGCTAGCTGGTCTCTGTTAGCTAGAGCCCGAAAGGGCAAGGCGTTTTTTTTTTTTTGTTTGTGTTTGTGCATGCCTTGCACTTTGCATTTTCTGTTTTGTGCCAATAAAATACAGAAAAGCCCCGTATTTTTTCACCTGGAATATGTCTCAGTCTCTGCTTGAAAACCAGAGTCACGATCCCAGAGCCGTTAAAGCTCACAGTATATATATATATATATATATATATATAAATATATATAATTATATATATAATTTTATATATTTTATTTTATATATATAATATATATATATATTATTTTTATAATATATATATATATAATAACTATTTACCATCTAAAAATTTAATACTATTCAATGTTTTCATGTTTATATATATATATTTATATTATTTGGATTTAATTATATTATAAAATTAAAATTTTTATTATAACCAATGGGTAGTTGAAACCTGAACAATATGGGTCAGTATTTTAGCCTTCATTGTTCTATTTTTTGGCAAAATTTTCCAACTTCATGGGGTTTTCTAAAGAGAGAATTGTACATTTTAAGATTAAGTTCTTTGTCACACGATCAAAATGTTTTTTTTTTTTAAACTTTTAAAATTCATGCCTTAGACTGAAATAGACTTTCTTAAATTAGTTCTAATCTGAGTCTTGATTTTATTCTGAACATTTTTTTGAACTATTGTTAGTAGCTCAGGTTTATATAGTATTTTGCTACATCTCATTATCTTAGACCTACACGTTCTACTATATGTTTGATCTCTTGCTCAAATAATCTTGTACTTAAGGGTATATTAAAGTTGTATCATGTTACTCATGTCCCATTACTCAAAGATCCCACAATGAGTTTGTTTCATCTAATGCTTTATTGTCAAAAGAATTGAGTAATGCTCTTCATGGTGTAAGATTGTTCCGTAACATGAACTGTTTCTATAGACTTTTTAACCTGCAGCAAGTTGTTTGCTTTATTTGGCTGTAGCCATACTATTGATGTAGGACAGATGTAACAATGGGTGATATACATTCTGATGGCTGCTAGGGGAGGTCATGTCAGGTCTTCCTTAAATTGGGGTGTTTGTACATAAAGGAAAAAGTCAATGTTTTGTATCCAATCCAAAGAATATACAAAAAAATCTGTAGAATTACCCTAAACTACCTTGAACCACTAATGTATCTGCTCTGCTGCCCGTCTTATCACCTCTCTTCTCGCTACTCCTCTGCCTATTCCTTCAGTGGCTTCCCATTGTCCAAACTAATTAATTTCAAGTTACTAACCATGACTTACAAGGCTCTCATAAACCTTCCCCTCCATACATCTCTGCCTTGATCTCCAGATATCTCCCCTCACGCAATCTGCGCTCCTCACAGGACCTTCTTCTCTGCTCTCCCCTTATCAGCTCCTCACATAACCGTCTCCAAGACTGCTCTTGTGCTTCCCTCAGACTCTGGAACTCACTTCCCCAACACATCAGACTCTCCTCCACCTTCACCAGGTTCAAAAGCAACCTGAAAACCCATCTCTTCAGGAGCCTATAACCTACAATAATCCTGCTGCCACTGTACTACCCCACAAACATCTGCCCCACACCTCCTGTCTGTCTCCTCCTCCTTGTAGATCGTAAGCCCTCGCGGGCAGGGTCCTCTCTCCCTCTGTTGTGCCAATTGTAAGTCATTCATCGTTATCATTGTACTCGTTTGACATGTCATGTATGTAACCTTCCTCGAATGTACAGTGCCATGGAATCAATGGCGCTTTAAAATAAATAATAAGAATAATAAGTAATATATTAGGGGCACCATCAGGACAGTATTGATAATACTTCCTTCAGGGACCCTATTCGAAGTTTGTAAAAAAAGGGGGTCCACTGATTTGGTGCAAGATATGAATGGGTAATGGGAAAGTGGACCCAAATGCTTTGGCTGTAAAGGGCCCGGAAATTACTTATGGCAGACTTGCCATATTTGAAACATTTTAAAGGATATCTTGAGTTAATACCAATAACATTTATGTGGCTCATGTGTATGATAGATTACAAAGTCAGAATGCAAGCTGTTTCTGTCCATATTCATCTTTTCCACAAACTGGCTCAAAGCTTGATTGAGCTTTATAATTGGGCCAAGTGTATAAGAATTGTCTTCTCTGTATATTAGCCTAAAAGGAATAGCATTCCTTATCAGAGGGAGGCACCCGGTAGGTGTGTGGAGACTTTTATGCCATGGTTGCTCCACTGGAAATTAAATATATTGACATGAGCTCAAGGTAAATAAAAAAGCTAAGACTCTGTGTCACATATTGGATATAGAATTTTTTAAAGACAAACTGATATTCATCTCCAGACCGCTGCTTTGGGGGTGTTTACCCCTCGAAATGCAGATACAGTATTATTTTACCCT
>JAODAL010002999.1:0-52500 GCA_025379985.1 Phyllomedusa bahiana
TGTCTGTGAGAACCCTGTAAAGAGGAGAAGGAGCGGGAGGTGCAGAGAGGGGATGCAGCTGCAGTTTTTTTGGGGCTCTGAGACTACGCGCTGTGTGAGGGGATAAGGAGCAGAGGAAAGGGGAGGCAGATGTGCTGTTCTCTGGGACTACAAGACTACATGCTGTTAGAGACAAGAAGGAGCAGAAATGGGAGTAAGGATGCATCTGTAGTGTCCTGAGACTGTGTGTTGTGGGAGGAAGCAGAAACAGAGAGAAGGAGATATAAGTGTAGTTGCTCTGAGATGATAAGCTGCAAGTGGGAGAGTGGGAGAGAGGGAGAGAAAAGGGGACAGAGTTCCTATTTCTCTCTATGTACATAAGATGGCAAGCTGAGAGAGAATAAGAGAACTGGGAGAAGGGGGTGCAGCAGGGGTGCAAATAGGGCAGTACTCCTGTCAGGAGCCCTAATCCAAAAGGAGCCCACTGATATGCTAAAAAATAAGAACTAATAATGGGTGTTCCTCAGGGATCCGTTCTTGGTCCTCTCCTCTTTTCATTACACAGCCCCCATTGGACAAACCATCAGAGATTTGGCTTCCAGCCCATCTCTACGCTGATGACACTCACTATACACTTCCCCCGAGACATCACTCCGCTTGCTACAGAACACCAGGGGATGTCTGTCCGCTGTCTCTGGCATCATGTCCTCTCTCTATCTCCAACTAAACCTCACTAAAACTGAACTTCTATCATCCCACCATCTACAACCGACCTACCCTCCATTTCTGTCTCAGTTTGGTGTGGCACCACCATAACTCCTGGCACAGGCCCGTGTCTGGGGGTTATACTAGACTCTGATCTGACCTTCACCCCCTAAAATCCAATCCCTTGCCCACCCCTGTCACCTCACCTCAAGAACATCTCCAGAATCTGTTTTTTTCTCACTGTTGAAACAACTCAACTCTCATTACTGCTCTTATTCATTCTCATTTGACTACTGTAACTCCCACTTTTTGTCTTCTCTCTGTAAACTCTCCCTCTGCAATCTGTCCTGAATGCAAGCAGCCAGGCTTGTCTTTCTCTCCAGCCGCTATACTGATGCCTCTACCCTGTATCAGTCACTGCACTGGCTGCCTATTCAGTACAGAATACAGCATAAACTAATCACTCTCACACATAAGGCTCTCCACAGTGCTCCACCCCCATACATCTCCTCCCTTATCTCTGTCTACCACCCTACCCGCTCTCTCCGCTCTGCTACTGATCTAAGACTACACACCTCACTCATCGAACCTCCCCTGCCCCTCTCCAAGATTTTTCACGTATTGCACCAGTTCCTGGAACATGTTTACCCCATGTGATCAGGCACACTCACAACCCTCACCGTTTTAAGTGCGCTCTGAAACCCATCTTTTTAGACAAGCCTATCAAGGCCCTAATTGTCAACCCCAAATTCTGTCACAGATTCGTCACTTCCTGCACTTTGGCACCCACAGGCACTTATCTGTATAGAGATGTATGGTTGGGATTGCAGGTTCATCCACATTTTATGTATACTACCCCATATTTATGTAACATGGCTGGTCCATTGTAAACCAAGCACTTGTCGTCCTTTCTTTCACCCATACACCCTAATAGATTGTAAGCTCTTGCGAGCAGGGCCCTCACACCGCGTGTCTCATTTGTCAGTAGCTTTTTTTATAATGTAATGTCTGGTTTGTCTGTGCTTATTCCCTCTATATTGTAAAGTGCTGCGGAATATGTTGGCGCTATATAAATAAAGATTATTATTATGGGTGGGGGCCCCATTTGATTTGGCTGTATGGGGCCCTAAAACGGTTAATAGATCACTGAAGGCAGCTCTGGGGTGCAGCTGCAGTTTCTCTCTGTGTCTGTGAGACTGCATGCTGAAAGAACTGAGAAGGGGCAGACGTGCAGAGAAGAGGATACATATGAAACTACCCCCTTGGTCTGTGAGACAGCATGCTGTGAGAGGGAAGGGGGAATCAGAATTATGAAGGGAAGATGCATCTGTAGTTTTTTTTTTCCTTTTGTTCTTGAGAATGCATGTTGTAGGAGGGAATGGAAATGGGGGATAGAGATAGCTATGAGATGGTATTCTGTCAGGTGGAGCAGAAATGAGGAGGCAGCTGCAATGTCTCAGTACGTACACTGAGCTGCATTTTGTGAGAGGAAGGAGTGGAATGCAGGGGATGCAGCTGCAGTTTCTATCTTTGCCCATTAGACTGTAAACTGTGAGAGTGGAGGAGGAGCAGAGGTGTAGAGAGGGGGGGGGGGCACAGATGTAGTTACTCTCCATGAGACTGCATGCTGTGGGAGGGGAGGGGAAGCAGAAGTGGTAAGAATCTGTAGCTTTTTCTCTGTGTCCCTGAGACTGCATATTGTGGAAGGAAACAGAAGTAGGGAGACAGGAATGCAGCCTTAATTTCTCTCTGTGTCAGTGAGTCTGCATGATGTGAGAGGGGAGGAGGAAGAGCAGAGGTGCAGAGAGGAGGATGCAGATGTATTTTATCTCTGTGTCTGTGAGACTGCATGCTGTGAGAGGGGAGGAGGAGCAGAGGTGCAGAGAGGGGGATTCAGATGTAGTTTCTCTCTGTGTCTGTGAGACTCCACGCTGTGAGAGAGGAGGAGGAGCAGAGGTGCAGAGAAGGGGATGCATATGTATTTTCTCTCTGTGTCTGTTAGACTGCATGCTGTGAGAGGGGAGGAGGAGGAGCAGAGGTGCAGAGACGGGGATTCAGATGTAGTTTCTCTCTGTGTCTGTGAGACTGCATGCTGTGAGAGAGAAGAAGGAAGAGCAGAGGTGCAGAGAGGAGGATGCAGATGTAGTTTCTCTCTGTGTCTGTGCGACTGCATGCTGTGAGAGAGGAGGAGGAGCAGAGGTGCAGAGAGGAGGATGCAGATGTAGTTTCTCTCTGTGTCTGTGAGACTCCACGCTGTGAGAGAGGAGGAGGAGCAGAGGTGCAGAGAGGAGGATGCAGATGTAGTTTCTCTCTCTGTCTGTGCGACTGCATGCTGTGAGAGAGAAGAAGGAAGAGCAGAGGTGCAGAGAGGAGGATGCAGATGTAGTTTCTCTCTGTGTCTGTGCGACTGCATGCTGTGAAAGGGGAAGAGAGACGAAGTTCAGAAACATTTCATTGGCTAAGAACGTAGAATATGAACATAGGATATGTATTCTCAAAGCTCAAAAGGAAGGTAAAAGGCTCAAAATCACAGGTTAGATACCCAATATCTGGTGGCTTTATATCTCATACAGGCACATGGGGTTTCTTTTTGCAATGTTAGATACATGTGGTGGTCATTCAGTCCAGTGATGTCCCAAGTCCACCTCACTTGTCCAAAAAACATACCTATGAAATATACGATAGGCAGGCTGGACTGCTTGTGCACTATATGGCAATTTATTTAGGTTTTTTCTTCATAAATCTTAGAGGTTATAGGGGCAGTTCACGTCATGTAACACAGACCCTTTTGAAAGGCCAAGATGTCAATCACAGTCATACTTCAATTTTACGCAACAGCAAAGTAATAGGCATTCCTGATGCACCTGCAGCTTTGAAATACTTCAAGTCACTTCCAATATTCTACTTATCGTGAGAAAATGGACCGATGGGTTTTGCGGCGCTGCTTATATATACAGTGGAAAGGCGAGGGCTAGTGATGACTTGATATCTGAGCAGTAAAATTCATTTGCCTAGCAGTAAGAAAGCAGGTCCTGGGAGACAGGCAAGAGAAAAGAGAGCAACGAAGAGTGTAGGGGGGTGGGGAGCGATCCAAGAACTAATGAGAAGACAGAGATGGAGAGGGAGAACTACTCAGTGAGATATAAGGAGAAAACAGGAAGCAATAAAGAGAACCGAGGAAAAGACAGAAACCAAGCAGCAGAGGTGGAGAGGTAATGAGAGAGGCAGGAGGTATCAAGACGGGTTTGCTAAAGGGGCCAAAAAAGGGAAACAGAAAAAGGGTTCCAGAAATGGACAGCAGGTGACGTTGCTTCAGAAGACATAATGTTAAAAAGTTACCCAAATTATGAAGGTGGCCTCGCTCCCTGCAGGAAGTTTATAGGCGGGGACGACAAAAGAGCGGGGGGACTGTCCCCAGGCAACCCCGTTCACCAGAAGTCCCCCTTTTTTTGGGCGTTTTACCACCATGAGCTTCTGGCGTCATACCGTTGCCTGGGTGACTTTTTTGCCCGCTCTCCTTACAAAACTCCCCCCCGCTTTTTAGACCCGCCAAGAGACAAGCAACCCCCAAATTTATCTCGAAACCAACAACTCTCACATACAGGGTTGGCGCGAATACTTTGGGTTTTCCACCCAAAATCCACGGGAATTTTCCGTCGAGTTCCATGACATCTAAATTGGGATCTTGAATGGAGCTTATAAGGCACAAATTTTTCTGCTTGTGGGCTTGTAATCCAAAAGTAAATGACAAATCCTTAAAGGCTTTCCAAGATTTTTTAAAAAATTTGCTCCGGGTAAAAAAAGGGCCAAAGCTGCCGCTACTGGTTCATCATCCACCACGAGCGGAAATGGCCCAAAAATTGCAGGGGTTTTTTTTGAGTAAGAAATTTCCCAATTTTGTATTGTTTTTTTCTGTAAATTTTTATGGGGGACTCGAAAGAAAAGGGACCGTTGACGTCTTTTGCGAGCTTCTGTTTGGGGGCCCCTATACCAAATAATCCCTTTAAATTTTTAAAAAATTTTTTTTCCAGTATGCCCAATTTTTATCGCCCCCCCATGCGGGGAGCGGGGGGTGCCTGTGCTTGGTTGGATCCCCAAAAGTGCTGGCAGTCTGCCTAACAATAAGGGGTCACTAATAGGCTGTAACCAGCATGGTGCCCCAACACTATCTGATTTAAGGCCCCTTCGTATCTATATGCAATTGTGTACCCCAACCACCCCCCTCAGCATGGAGGAATGGGAAGGTTTTTTTTATTGGTATTCTTGCATTTTTGCAATCTCCCCATGCATTATATTGTGGCTCCCCATGCAATCTCCCCATGCATACTGATGTGAACAGGTATTAAGCTAATGTACAGTTTTTTTATTATCTAATTGTTCCCCTTTTCTGCAATTAGTTGCACCTGTTAATTTTTCCCAGATAGCATATAAGCCAGAGCTGCCTGCTACTGGGTTCAGTCTAGTCCAGCCATCGAGCTGTGAATATGGCCCAAAAAATTGCAGTGGTTTTTGAGAATAATGTCCCATTTTTTTTTTGTGCTTTTTTCTGTAAATTTTTTGAGTGTGGGGACCACAAACTGGGGACCATTGACGTGGGTTTTGCAGCTTCGTTTGGGGCCCCATACCAAATAATACCTAATTTTTTAACATTTTTCCAGTAGTCATATTTTTTATCTGTCCAACAGTCTGGGAGCAGGGGGTGTCTGTTTTTTTGTGGGACACCCAAAAATGCTGGCACCCACCTATCAAAAATAGGGGGCGCACAATGGGCTTAAGCCAGCAGGTGCACAACGAGTACAAGCAACCACCCCCCTCATCATTGAGATGTTGAGTGTTGTTTTTTTGGTATTTTTTTTTGCATTTGTGAAATCTCCCCATGCATTCTGGGTTTTTTCTGCATACGGTGTGAACAGGATTAAGCAATGGGCATTTTTTTTTCTAATTTTTCCCCCCTTTTCTGCAATACTGCACCTTTAATTTTTCCCCCGGAGCAAACCAAAGCTGCCTGCAACTGGTTCAGTCTAGTCCAGCCATTGAGCTGTGAATACGGCCCAAAAATTGCAGTGTTTTTTAAAATTTTGCTCCCACTGGGCTACATAGAAAATGACCCCATACTTACCTCTCCCATCACCACTATTCCAGCACTGCCAGACCTCCGGTGCCCCCATCCCCCCTGATATGTCACGTTTTTGGGCACAATGCTGCAGCCAAACATATCCATGGGCACATCCTGCATTAAAACATTTACCACAGAGGCACGATTGGGGAAGCATCAGGACAATACTGATGTCATCATGAGGGGCCAAAACGAACACTGGAGCCTTTGGGAAAGGTGGGGGGTAGGGGGAGATTTTTACAAAGTCTTGGAAAACCCCTTTAAGTGATTTGTTACTTACTTTTTTATTTCAAACCTGCAAGCAGAAAAAAATTGTGAAGTGGGAGGGAAGTTTTAAAGTCTTTGAAAAACCCTTTAACATGCAAATTCTGTGTTGAAACCTTGTCAGGTAGATAGGGCACGGATTAGCTGTATTTAAAGTGGCGATCCTTCCAGAAGTCAGAATCACAACAGATTTTTTCAATGCAAAAATTGATTGAGTGAACAGGGCCTTAAAGGGTTTCTCCACCTGTAGCCCCACCAGCCCACAAGTATAGCATTTCATATAACTATATCTCCAATGGAGTTTTGGATATACCTGGATCACAGACAATTCTAGGAAATGACGTAGAAACCCTTCTGTGAGTAATTCAGGAGAAAAAAAGTAAGTTAAATAGACCCCATTCTGTTTTTACCCCCTTTAATGGTATCCGTCTGGATCGAAAAAAATGTATCCCAACAGATACTTCAGCAAGGCCTCAACAGGGCAAGAGAGTTCTATAGGGCAAACCTAGTCTAAATTGGATTATGTGTGCCCTACTTACCGACTGTATACGTTTTCCACATCGGACACAAAAGTGTGGTATCCATCAGGATGGGGAGTCAAAAAAATGAGATGTTAATGGGGTCTTAAAAAAAAATTGATAAAACTGATACAATAGGGGGTGTGAAAATCTGTAAAGCAATGAGCTCCCCCTAGAGGTGGCTGCAGGCGGACACAATTTTATTATTACTGAATGACTGTGTGAAGGAAAGAAAAGAATATGGAGCTGCGTTTACGAAGCAGTGACGTCTTTAAGAATTCAATAACCCCTAAAAATAGCACGAACCTTAGGGCTATGTGACATTTTAGTGTCGGTAGGTTATCAGGTGTTCCTCACCTCGTCCACTTCCAGTGCTGTGTCCCAGTCAGTGGTGTAGCTTGCCCCAGTAGCTTTATTTGGTTGGTAAGCAACTGGACACTTTTTCACCTACTCAAAGTACACACTGGCACCTGATGCCAGGAGATTGTGTCAAGCCCAGTGGCCTTTTTAAAGGGGCCTCCCTCTACAGCGCAATGCCTGCTATGTTCCTGGCTCCACTTCTTGTACATTGCTTTTGACTAACGCTTGTTGCTGATCCTGACCTCGGCCTTGGTCCTGCCTTCCCTCTGTCCCTCCTTTTAGATGGTTTACTTGTTGTAGAACTCCTGACTACGTCTTTCTTGTCTCCTGTTCCAATGTAATCTGACCGCTTTCCTATTGACTATGACTATCTTTGACTACGTTCGTGTCCTCACTTCACTGTCCCAGGACTACTATTGCCAATTCATAACTATTCTGGAGAACGTGACCTACAGTCCTTCTTTAGCAAAGTCCAAACCTCATTTCAGTGCAAACACAATACAATATCAGCAGCACTCTATAGGCACTAAAAACGGTCGAAAAGGACATAAGAATTTTTTAGAACAGCATTTCTACTATTATGTAATATATGAAAAAATTTGAGGTTCTTAGTGCACATTTTTGATCAAAACTGTAAATGCCCACCTACCCCAATTCAGGTGGGAACCTACGCTACCTGCTACCTCTCTTGGTGTCTGTTCAGACCTCCACACTGCAGGGTTAGTAGATTCCTGCTATAAACCTGATCTAATTAAAAAGCCTGTGCAGGTGGGAGGAATGCACAAACCATGATGGGAACCAGCCACTTCCCCATACAGACAGTCAAAAACAAAAACTGGTCAACACATCCGTTTTGAAGAATAAACGCATAGGTGCACACTGTTGTGGCAGTCAAAAGCTATGCAAACACAACACGATATCAGCAGTGCTCTATAGGCACTAAAAATGGTCAAAAAGGACATAAGAAATTTTTGGAACAGCATTTCTACTACTAAGGAATATATGAAAAAGCGTGAGGTTCTTAGTGTACATTTTTGATCCAAACTGTAAATGTCCATCTATCATGGCAAAGTGACCCCATTTCAGGTGGGAACCCATGCTACATGCTACCTCTCTTGGTGTTGGTTCAGACCTCTACATTTCAGGGTAAGAAGGTCAAGCTATAAACCTGATCTGATTAAAAAGCCTGTGCAGGTGGGTGGAGTGTATAAACCAAGATGGGAACCAGCCACTTCCCCATACAAACAGTCAAAAAACAAAAACTGGTCAGCACATGTGTTTTTGAAGAATAAACGTATAGGTGCACACTGCTGTGGCACACTATACAATATCAGCAGCACTCTACAGACACTAAAAACGGACAAAAAGGACATAAGAATTTTTTGGAACAGCATTTCTGCTACTATGGAATATATGAAAAAATGTGAGGTTTTTGGTGTACATTTTTGAAATGTGGAGATCTGAACAGACACCAGGGACCACATGTATGAACCTGTTTAGGTCTTAAACTCACTTTTTTGCCCATAGGGTACTATGGGCAAAAAAGAGTGAGTTTTAGACCTAAACAGTTTCATACAAGTGGCCCCAAGAGAGGTAGCATGTAGTGTAGGTTCCCACCTGAATTGGGGTCACCTTGCCGAGGTAGGTGGCCATTTACAGTTTTCATCAATAATGTACACTAAGAACCTCGTTTTTTTTTCATATATTCCATAGGCATTTCTGCTGTTCCAAAAAATGATGTCCTTTTTGACCGTTTTTAGTGCCTATAGAGTGCTGCTGATATTGTATTGTGTTTGCATAGTTTTTGACTACCACAGCAGTGTGCACCTATACGTTTATTCTTCAAAACGGATGCGCTGACCAGTTTTTGTTTTTTTCAAACCTCATTGCAGGGCTTAAGGGTAAAAACCAGGGATCCTTTAGGCTCTGCATCCAGTCTAACCGATGTCAAACAAATTGGGGCATTTGACGATCCACATCGCTCATACGTAAAAGTAACAGGGGGCCGATCGAATAGAGTAACACAAAACTGCACGATCAGACTATACTGGGTTCCCAGTATGTAAACATAAAGACACATAGGTCTGCATAGGAGCTGTGTACAGAAAATGAAATGAGTTTTTGTTAAGCAACACTTTTCACAAGACTACTTCATCTAGCTGTAAAAGTGTACGTTCCCTTAAACTCAAAGGCCACACGGCAACATGTGTAACTTGATGAGTTGTATCATCATCACCCACGACAAAGACATTGCATTGATTCTTTGTGTACGCAGGCAGGGTTGAATTGGTTGTCTCACATTGGTGCTGCACCTCATGTGGCTAATGCTGCTGATTCATCAATCCATTATAGCAGCACTAAAGCAAATGTTACCAGCTGCAACCCCCTTGTCTCACCAGGGAAGGTTCTTCTCAGTGACTACAGAGGGTACATAGGCTTGCTTCGGTAGATGGCTTTTTATTATAGTCTACTGAGACAAATATCCAACCCACGCCTTAAGATAAGCGCAGACACCTACCTAAACCACTTACACTAAGCACCTAGGACTCATCTTAGGTTTGGCAGACATCCAAATTTGAAATGACAATCTCATTGTTACTGAAGTGCCCTTAAGTCTGCAAATATTCATGCATTGCTAAGCGCATACATTTATGTTATCTGTTGCATACATAGCATAACATCCAAAAACCTTGGGCACAGCAAAAGTCAATGGAGGCTTCTCTAGTCCTCTCCTTCTTAATGCTGCGGTGGTAGAGCTATAAGCTTTTTTGGTCTGACAAACTAATGATCAGATTGTGGAAAGAGTTTGTATGATCATAGACTGTCATGTGGAGGGTCCTGATGGAAACATCGGCTCGTCGGAGGCTCAGTCAACCCTAAGATGTAGAATAGGACTTATGAATTGTAATCGGGGCATCAAAACGACTTGGGATATTTTGTGGTGTTCACCGTAAAGCATCCAGGGTGTTCAATGCAGCAACCTACAGTTGTGGGTGTTCGATGGAGCAACCTAAAGTTGTGGGTGTTCGATGCAGCAACCTAAAGTTGTGGGTGTTCAATGGAGCAACCTATATTTTGGTGTTCAATGGAGCAACCTAAAGTTGTGGGTGTTCAATGCAGCAACCTAAAGTTGTGGGTGTTCAATGCAGCAACCTCAAGTTTTGGGTGTTCAATGGAGCAACCTATAGTTGTGGGTGTTCAATGGAGCAACCTATAGTTGTGGGTGTTCAATGCAGCAACCTAAAGTTGTGGGTGTTCAATGGAGCAACCTATAGTTGTGGGTGTTCGATGCAGCAACCTAAAGTTGTGGGTGTTCGATGAAGCAACCTAAAGTTGTGGGTGTTCAATGCAGCAACCTAAAGTTGTGGGTGTTCAATGCAGCAACCTAAAGTTGTGGTAATTCGATGGAGCAAACCCAAAGTTGTGGGTATTCGATGGAGCAACCTAAAGTTGTGGTTGTTCGATGGAGCAACCTAAAGTTGTGGGTGTTCAATGGAGCAACCTAAAGTTGTGGGTGTTCAATGCAGCAACCTAAAGTTGTGGCTGCCTCTATCTTAGTCATAAACATCTCCAATCTGTTTGAGACTGTTTTTAATTAGGGCAGTATATAGTTGGATCTCACCTTCCCTAAGTACAATTTGCAGACCAAGACCCAAGACTGGGGAGTTTATTTACTGTAGGTCACATTGGATATGGTTGCCCAGACAGGGTGGATTAGCGCACACAATTTGATCAGAATGTGCACTAAGAACCTCAAAATACACACTACTATTTTTACAGTTATTTTGTATAATTAGCACAGTTCTAGTCCAGCAAATACATTTAAATGGTTTAAATGTTCAAAAATAAGTTAAAACATAAAAATAACATGAATAAACCACCATTTTAGTTTCACTGGACATTGACTATACCTGTCCTGGGCCACAGCATGACCCGGGCCGGAGTTACAGTGGGTGCGGTGAAAGCCCAGGCGGCGTCCATCATCTATTTAAAACGCAGGTTAAAATGCCCTGATGACGCAGCAACGAAAACTGTCGTGCGAAGCAGAGTGCGGAAGCGGAAGTGTGAGAACTCCAGCCTTCCTCTGTACACAGTCAATACCTGGGTAGCGCTTGCCCCCCCGAATGAGTGTGGACCAATTGAGCTTCACTTGGAAATACTGTGGTTAACGCTCCTGTTACACCCAGGTGCCCTTTATCTTGGCATCTTTTCTCATTTTATCAAGTGTGGGGGAAATGGTTCCTGCTTTGTTCTCTGTCTGTCTCCATACTCCTGTTCTCTGAAAAACCTACTTTGGTCAAGTTTCCTGTACCCCTTGTAAAATTCAGAGGAATTTTTTTAACAGCTATTTTGTCAGCAATTTTTTTTAGTTTTTTAATTCTAGAAACCATTTTAAAAAATAGGAGGAATCCCCCCCTGTTTTTTTCTCTTTTTTTCATTGTATTAAAGGGGTTTGTCTCAATACAGGATTAAACTTTTTAAAAGATTTTGCAAAAACAATTTCATTTTGCAAAGTGTCCTTTAAACATGTCCTACCATTCCTGTTTCTGACAGCACCACCCCCTTGACCACTCTTGACAATTGTGCAGAACAAATGTCTGTTAGAAAAAACATTTTTTAAAATGGCCTTAGTAAGCTCGTCACAGCAAAATCCCCCCAAAAAATTCAAAGCATGACCCTTGACCCATTTTGGTCTTTGTAAAGAACAAAGTCGTTAGAAACAACTTTTTTTTAGAAAGCCCTGTATAAGCTGCATGTACAAAAAAAACCCCCCCAAAAATTTCAAAGCATACCTTGAGCCATTTGGAAATTGTGAAGAACAAATGCTGTTAGAAACAACTTTTTAGAAAGGACCTGTATAAGCGCTGCACAGCAAAATGCCCCCAAAAATTCAAAGCATGACCCTTGACCACTTTGGTCAATTGTAAAGAAAAATGTCGTTAGAAACAACATTTTTAGAATAGGCCCTGTAAAGCGCATGACAGCAAAATCCCCCCAAAAATTAAAGATACCCTTGACCATTTTGGGCAATTGTGAAGAAAAAAAAAATGTCTGTTAGAAACAACTTTTTTAGAATAGGATGTATATAGCGCATGTCACGCAAACCACCAAAAATTCAAAGCATGACCTTGACCATTTTGGTCATTGGAAGAACAAATGCGTTAAAAAACAACATTTTTGAATAGGACCTGTATATAGCTGCATGCAAAAGCAAAAGCCCCAAAAATTCAAAGCAGCCCCTTGACCACTTTGGTAAATTGGAAGAAAAAATGTCTTTTTAAAACAACATTTTTGAATAGGACCTGTGTATAGCTGCATGTCACAGCAAAATCCCCAAAAATTCAAAGCAGCCTTGGCCATTTGGGTAAATTGTGAAGAAAAAAATGTCTGTTAGAAACAACTTTTTAAAATGGACCTGTATTTTAAAGCTGCATGTACAGCAAAATCCCCCCAAAAAAATTCAAAGCAGACCCTTACCTTTGGCAATTTGAAAAACAAATTCTTTAGAAACAACATTTTTAAAAAGGGCCCCTTATATACTGCATTCACAGAAAAATGCCCCAAAAATTAAAAGCATCCCCTTGAGCCATTTTGGGTCAATTGTGAAGAAAAAATGTCTGTTAAAAACAACATTTTTAGAATAGGACCTGTAGTATAGCGCATGCAAGAAAAATGCCCCCAAAAATTCAAAGCATGACCCTTGAGCCATTTGGTCAATTGTGAAGAAAAAGTTGTTAAAAAAACTTTTTTTAAATGGGACCTGTAGTAAGCGCAGCCCAAGAAAAAACCCCCCCAAAAATTCAAAGCATACCCTTGAGCCACTTTGGAAAAATTGTGAAGAACAATGTCTTTTTAAAAAACATTTTTAGAATAGGACCTGTAGAAAAGCGCGTCACAGAAAAACCCCCCAAAAAATTCAAAGCAGACCCTTGAGCCATTTTGGTAAATTTGTGAAGAACAAATGTCTGTTAGAAAAAAACTTTTTTTTAAAATAGATCTATTTTGGGGTGCTTTTTAAAAGCACATGACCCAAAAAATTATAAAATGACTTCTCACCCCTTTTAAAAAATTGGAGGGAAAAATGCCTTAGAAGCCACATTTCTTTCCAAAAGGACCAAAATTATAGCTGTATCTCACAGCAAAGACCCCAAAAAAATTTTAATAAATAGACTTCCCTCACCACTATTAAAAATTGTGGGGGAGAAATGCCACTTAAATCCTTTTTCGTTCCAAAGGACCAGATTATTGCTGTATCTCACAGCAACATACCTCAAAACCATTGACAAGCGAAAAATTTTCTTAAGATAAAGTGAGAAAAGGGGGAATAGGTTGTCATGAACCTTGCTGTCTTTTACAGCTCCTCACAGAAAAACCATCAAAATGAAACTGTTGGGAAAAGAGAAAAAAAATTGCAGTAAAAATGATCATTTTAAAAAAAAATTTTTTCAAAGGACCATTTTGTTTAAAAAGGGAATGTGAATACACCGGCAATAATGGGTGACCCCAATTGGGGCCAAACTCATCAGAGATCCATGCCTGATTATCTTGATAAATTCAAACGATCCACATATCGTGGAAAGCCGGGGTTTGCTTTGTCTGTATGACTCCCAGTGTGGCTGAAGGCCGCTCAGATATGACGCTGGCGCTGGGCGGACAACACCTTTTGGGCGTGACGAGCCACCCGGGGCCTTCGTCCTTTTTGGTACCCAAAGTCTTTTGGGGCCCGGGAACACATCAAAACATGGGTGTTGAGAGCAATAGTCTGCCCAGATCTTTAAGCGATCTTGTGGTTGGATGTGTCCCGCATTGTGCGTTGGGAGGTGTAAAAAAATTTGCCAAGGTCCCCCTTTAGGTTTCTGCCAACTTCCCTGCTGTCCGCTACGCCTACTTGGCACTCTACTGCTGTCACCCCTTTTGGTTGTTCCCCCGTGAAATTTTGGGGAACTGAAGCAGACGCAACAGATGTCTCCATTGATCAAACAAGGTCTCCTTTCCGTTTTTTTAAAAATCCTTTTTGGGGGGGGGAAAGGGGAAATGCGATTTTTTTTTTTGTACCGGGATCCAGGAGGGGGGCCCACCCAGTAACTGTTTTCATTTTGATGGCCTTAATGCGGGGATCATTTGGGGGAAATGGAGCTCCAAAGCACTCATGTGAGAGATGGAGCCTTTTTTTCCCAAGCCTTGGGGCGGGGGTCATAGCAAAGATCTTCCCATCTTCCTCCTCCCCCCAAAGTCGCGCCAACCTCTTTCCCCAAAGGCGGGACGTGGGTAACATCGGGCTGGGAAATACCCCCTCCCCCCCCCTCCTCCGCCCCTCCGGCAAGCTTCAACACAGCCCGGGCTTCCCTGAATGATGACCCTGAGAGCTGATGCGCCCCTTTGCACTAGCTCGGGCCCCCGAACCTGCCTAATGAAGACCGATGAAATTGTGAAACTGTCGGGCTTGGGGATTTGACGGAAGAAAGGCTCCGGTCCCATCGTGTCCGTCTCCCCCCTCCTCCTGGGGGGCCTTTGTTTCAGAGTGTCCAACACTTTCCCCGAACAGATCCCCACAATGCTCATGCTGAAAAAAGGCATGGTCCGCACTGCCTTTTTGGGTTGGCTTCTTAAAAACTGGCAAGGTGGTGCGGGCTCTTTCACCTGCCTCCATCTCGGGGGTTCCCCCCGGGCCCCGTACCGTTTTGTTCAGGCCATGTGCCTTGTACTGCGTAAGGGGGATTGCGGGGGGCTGCCACATCGCTGGAGCAGTGGAGGGTGGAATCCAGGTGTTGCCACTTAACAAGGGGAACGGTTGAGGGGGGCCGAGCTGAGCTTGCAACGCAGGGGGGGGATGAAAGCAGGGGGGCGAACGGGCGGAAGTGGGGGACTCGCCCGGCCTTTTCAGCAGGCAGTCCAACCCGGGAAAGCTCTTTAGAAATTTTCGGCAAAGGTTTCATGACATGTGCCAGGAAGGGATGGCTCCCCACCGATTTTAAAGGGGGCGGCCAGCAATTTCCCCTTTATCGCACACCACAAGGTTCTTTCCCCCAGAAAAGCGCTGGGTCCGTTGTTAGAGCCGTCCACAGCCCTGACCTGTGTGGGAGGTCCCCAAAGGGCAATTAATTTCAAACGGCCTGGTGTTCTGGCACGTAAACCCACCAAGGCCTTGGGGGAAAAAAGCCCTGCACCACCCGCATTTTTGAAGACGTGCGCCGAGCCTGGAGCCACCGTCACCCCAGAGACCCCACCCACTCCCCCAGTGAGTGTCACGGGATATACGGCCTTGGCCGGCTTACTAGCCCCCTGGCGTTTTGAATTTGGATTTTTAAAGGGCCCTGAACAAACCCCCCCTCCCCCCCCCCAACCCCCCCCCCCCCCCCCCCCGGGTTGAAATTTTTTTTAAGATGAAAACGTTTTGCGGGGGCCAGGGCAGGGACGCTTTTCTGGCAAAGAAATGCCTGCCGAAATTTGGTTTTGGGGGGCAGGCGAGGGCCAGACGTGGCGGAACCCATCTGTGCCCACCAGACGGAAACAAAATTCAGGCTTTGGCTTTGGGATGGTTTGGGTTAAATGTTTCTTCTGTCCCAAAACCTAAGACAGAAGGCTGGCGCTAACTGGCCGCGTACGGCGTGCGGGTCGCAAACTGGCGGAAGGAGAAGGGGTAGGATGGGTCTCGGGGGGTTGCTGGTGGACTCGGGCGAGGGTGGGGGCTGAACGGGGGTGACCCGATCATGACTCTGAGAGAAAAGGGCACAGGAACGCTTGTGGTGGCGGAGGGGAGGAGGCGGAGCGAGGGGGGTAAGGGGTTGGGGGCCCGCGTGGGTTGCCTTTTTGGGCCCAAAGTTTCCCCCATTCAATCATGCATTCGCTGAAAGTGACTAGACTTTGGTGGTGGTTAACCACAAAGGGTTTCTTTGCCTCTACTTATGCGTTTACGGCAAAGGCGGCATATGACATCGCTGGGTGAATCAAGAGGGTTGCTCAAAGAAGGGCCCCGGTTTAAGGGCCTGGACCTTTTTGACGGGGAAAGCGAGGAGGGGGTTTTCCGACCGGGCTGGCGGGAATCATATCACGGACTCTGCGACCGCCCTTCCCTTTTTGTGGGGGACCCGTATTGACACTACCCCACGTCTTTCCCCCCGCCCCTGATGAAGCGCTCGCAGCAAATTTTTTGCGGAAAAGACCAGGATGACCGCAATTCTCATCATCACTCAACAACACAGTGACTTGGTTTCCCTGACTTTCTGCATCCAAAGTGCGGGCAAAGCAAGGGGCACTGCAAAAGGGGTTGCCCACCGCCCCGGGGTTTTTTCCGATTTTACCGGGTCCTTCACCCCCTCTGGTGGGTCAGTAATGGGCTCAAGCAGACAAAAACATCCCCTTGACTTTTAACATGCCTTCTGACCCCCAAACCCCATTTTGTCATAAAGAGGGGCTACAGACAATGGATTACCCAGTGGGGGTACCGAGTTGACATTTTTGGGTGCTTCATGGTTGGACGGATGTGATGATGCGATCGACATTTTTTGGCCGTGACTGGGAGGAGAGGGGGGTAAACGCTAAAAGGGGCATTAACCCTGAAGGACAGATTGGGGGACGATGTTTCGTTACTTTAAATTTACAGGGGCCCCGACCCGCGATGACAGGGGGACGGGCCCGCAACTGACGATCCGCTGCATGGGGTTGTCCCCAGCACGGAAGGGGCACCTTTCTCTACCCACCTCCAGTGACCCCCTCTTTGCCGCTTACCACCTGCTTTCGCTCCAAGTCCAGAAATATAAAAATTTGAAAGGAGGAATAGTTTTGGAAAGTCCTTTTTTAAAAGACGGGAAATCACGCTATTCTCAAAACCCTCTAATCAACAAAATTGCGGTTTTTAAAATTTTTTCTGCAAGTGTTTTTAAAAAAAATCTGGACTGGACAAAAATCCAAAAAACAGTATCGTTAGTTTTGGTAAATAAATGGTATTTTTTGCACCATTTTAATTCACCCGTGGGGAAAATTTAAAATTTTTTTTAAGTTTTTTTAGATTGGTAAATTTTAAATATTGGAAAATAAAAAAAGTAATGTTTTTTTTTTTTTATTTTAATTTAAAAATGTATTTTTTTTTAAATTTTAAATTTAATATAAATTGTTTTTTTAAGATTTTTAAATAATGCTCGCAAGAAAAAGTACTGGGTCGCAAAAGTTTCAAAAAACACTAACTGTTAAAAAAAGGAAAAAAAAAAACTGTATTTTTGGGGACCTTTTTCCCAAATTCACCCTGTGGTGAAAAAGAAAAATTTCTTTTTAAATTTAGCTGAAACTGCTTTAATAACATACTGGGGTTCGCAAAAGTCAAAAAAAATAACTTTATGTTTTGTATAATAAAAAAAAAATTTTTTTTACCTTTAATTACGGGGGAAAAAAGCGTTTTAAAAAATTTACGTAGATGCTGCGTCCCAATGACAGTACTGGGGGTTGCGCAAAATCAAAAAAACAGTAAAAGTTATTTGTTTTGTATAAAAAGTATTTTTTGCACCCTTTCAAATTTCACCTGGTAATAAGAAAATTGCGTTTTAAATTTACGTAATCTCCCCCTCCCCTAACAGTACTCCAAAAAGTCAAAAAAACATATCTGTTATGTTTCTAAATAACACGGTATTTTTTGCACCTTTCAAAAAATGTGGTGAAATAAATTGCTGTTTTAAGATTTTACGTAATGCTGCCAAGAACAGTACGGGTGCGCAAAATCAAAAAACACGTTTGTTATGTTTTGAAATAACGTATTTTTTCACCCTTTTAATTCACCCGGGTAATATAAAATTTCTGTTTTAAGATTTCTAGAGTGCGTCAATGAACAGAGGGGCGCAAAACAAAAACAGTAACTGTTATGTTTTGAAATAATAACTGTATTTTTTGCACCTTCAATTCACCCTGGTGTAAAAAAAATTTTTTTTAAATTTACAGATGCTGCTCAAGAAAGTATGGGGGGGCCAAAAGTCAAAAACACGTATTTTTATTTTTCGTATAATACACGGTATTTTTTCACCTTTCAAATTTACCTTGGTGAAAATGAAAATTTTTTTTAAGATTACGTAGGCTGCGTCAAGAACAGTAATGGGGCGCAAAATCAAAAAAAACCGTAAACTGTTTTGTTTTGAATAATAAACGTATTTTTGCCCTTTCAATTCACCCTTGTGAAAAATAGAATTGTGTTTTAAGATTTACGTAGATGCTGCGTCAATGAACAGTACTGGGTCGAAAAGTCAAAAAAAACGTAATGTTTTAAAATTTTTGTATAATAAAAAATGTATTTTTTTTTTTCACCTTTTAATTTACCTGTGGGGAAATAGAATTTCTGTTTTAAATTTTTCGAGATGCTGCTCAAGAACAGTACGGGGGGCGCAAAAGTCAAAAAAAACAAAAAGGGTATCTGTTAAATGTTTTCGTATAAACACGGTAAATTTTTTGCACCTTCAAATTTACCCCTTTGGGGAAAATAGAATTGCTGTTTTAAAATTACGTAGTGCTGCGTCAAAGAAAAGTACGGGGGGCGCAAAAGCAAAAAAAAACTAACTTTTTTTGTTTTGAAAATAAAAGGTATTTTTTGCACCAAATTCACCCGTGGGGAATTAGAATTTTGTTTTAAGATTTTCGTAGAAAGCTGCGTCAATAACTACGGGGCGAAAAAACAAAAACAGAACGTTAAAGTTTTGATATAATAAACGGGATTTTTTTCACCTTTCAATTCACCTTTGGGGGAAATTAGAAATTGCGTTTTAAGATTTACTAGATGCTGGTCAATGAACATACTGGGTGCGCAAAAGTCAAAAAACACGTAACTGTTTTGTTTTGATTAAAAAAAACTGTATTTTTTGCACCTTTAAAATTTTCTTGGTGAATATAGAATTGCTGTTTTAAGATTTACGTAATCTGCGTCAATGAACATAATGGGTGCCAAAAGTCAAAAAAAAACCCTAAGTTATGTTTTCGACTACACGGGAATTTTTGCACCTTTCAATTCATCTGGGTGAATAAGAAATGTGTTTTAAGATTTACGTAGATGCGCGTCAATGAACATACGGGTCGCAAAAGTCAAAAAAAACCGTAAAAAGTTATGTTTTTTAAAGAAACACGGTATTTTTGGCAAAAACAACCTTTTCTTACTACAAATTGCTGGGTTTTAATTTTAATGGAAGGGGGGGATATAACAAAAATCACAGGGGGGGAATGGGTAAAATTGAACCCTATCTGAAAAGTATACGATAATAAAAATGGAGTTTTTCAGCTAACAAAAGACCTGCAGTTACTAGAAATGATTATCCCAAAATTAAGTTTAGACTGCCCAATATCCAGGAAATAATTTTAATAGCAAACTTTAAAATAAAGATATTTCCCCCTACAATACTACACAAGCTTTGGGGAATTTATCCCAAAGTTCTTTATAGATAGACTTGCTGTGTTTCGCCCCGGCCCCCCCCCCCCCCCCCTCCCTCCGCCGTGACTTTAACCGTAGATGCTGCTTTAAAAAATTTTCTAGCTAACTAATAAAAGTTCAAATCTTAAAATAACTAAATTGGAAAGGGTCCCACTAAAAGCAGAGGTTTCTCTGGCAAAATAGTAATTTCCCCTGAGCGTTTGGGCCCCACAAGCGAGGTCCATCCCTATAGACGCTGGGGACCTGAGCTGAAAAGGAAACGCTGTTTTAATGAAAAAAAAGGTCATGTATTTTCCCGCCCAAACAACCATACAATCCCAGTCATGAGTCGCACAAATCTCACCCTGCCTTTTTTTATAACTATTTGCGGCCCCCAAAATTAAAAGGAGCCCGAAAAAGGCGCACTTAATAGATATCTCAGATTTTAAACCCTTTAATTTTCGCATGATCTGGAAAATTCGACACTATAAAAACCGGATTTTAACTTTGTCGATAAAATCGCTCAACACTAGTGAGGTGCATGCAGTGATTGGTGGTCTAGTAGCGCCTCTCTACAGTACAGTGCGGTACTACATGTCCTGTACTGCTCTTACATGTATTAGTGCAGTGCATGCAGTGATTGGTGGTCTATAGCGCCTCTCTACAGTACAGTGCGGTACTACATGTCCTGTACTGCTCTTACATGTATTAGTGAGGTGCATGCAGTGATTGACAGTCTATAGCACCTCTCTACAGTACAGTGCGGTACTACATGTCATGTATGGCTCTTACATGTATTAGTGAGGTGCCTGCAGTGATTGGGGGTCTAGAAGCGCCTCTACATGTCCTGTACTGCTCTTACATGCATGAGTGAATTGCATGCAGTGATTGGTGGTCTAGTACTGCCTCCCTACAGTACAGTGCGGTACTACATGTCCTGTACTGCTCTTACATGTATTAGTGAGGTGCATGCAGTGATTGTAATCTAGTAGCGCCTCTCAACAGTACAGTGTGGTACTACACATCCTGTACTTCTCTTACATGTATTAGTGAAGGGCATGCAGTGATTGGTGGTCTTGTAGCGCTTCTTTACAGTACAGTGCAGTACTACATGTCCTGTACTGCTCTTACATGTATTAGTGAGGAAATGCAGTGATTGGCGGTCTAGTAGCGTCTCTCTACAGTACAGTGCGGTACTACATGTCCTGTACTGCTCTTACATGTATTAGTGAGGTACATGCAGTGATTGGGGGTCTATAACGCCTCTCTACAGTACAGTGCGGTACCACATGTCCTGTACTTCTCTTACATGTATTAGTGAGGTACATGCAGTGATTGGTGGTCTAGTAGCGCCTCTCTATAGTACAGTGTGGTATTACATGTCTGTACTGCTCTTACATGTATTAATGAGGTACATGCAGTGATAGGTGATCTAGTAGCGCCTCTCTATAGTACAGTGTGGTATTACATGTCTGTACTGCTCTTACATGTATTAGTGAGGTACATGCAGTGATTGGTGGTCTAGTAGCGCCTCTCTATAGTACAGTGTGGTATTACATGTCTGTACTGCTCTTACATGTATTAATGAGGTACATGCAGTGATTGGTGATCTAGTAGCGCCTCTCTATAGTACAGTGTGGTACTACATGTCCTGTACTGCTCTTACATGTATTAGTGAGGTGCATGCAGTGATTGGTGATCTAGTAGCACCTCTCTACCGTACAGTGCAGTACTACATGTCCTGTACTGATCTTACATGTTTCAGGATGAGCAGCTCCTTTGGGCACCAGTTGAGGGCCCCATTTTTCTTTTTTGTATATGACCCAAAAATCTCCTGTCCTCATCATATTTCTGATTTTATATGTAAAGACGCGCTTTATCTGTATTAGTATCTGCTTCATTTTCTTTAATCTCCATTTTGCATTATATTGGGGACATTTTGGGGCTTTAGGACCAATCACCAGTTTTCCATAGAGTTATGGGTTCAACATACAATGGTTATTCCAGAACCAATTAATATTCTATGACGAACATGGTATCGTCAAGAGACCCATACAACAAGTAGATACTACCTATAGTGGACAACCCCTTTAAACTAACATTTACACAGTGTAAGGTGAATTTTACCATTAATTTAAATTGCATTTCAGGTTTTTTGTTTTTTTTTTAAATTATATTTTTATTAAGGTTTTCAACAAAATAATGGGTGTTCATGAAAAATTGAAAATACAATAATGTAACAGTATCATACATATCGAGAAACTTACAACACATGAACATAATCAAAGGACAATGTTGCTACATTTCTTACAGAGATTACTGCAAGCAATTAAATAAAAAAAAACTATTAAAGTGTCCTTTTGGTATGGTTTACGGTCTTTCCTCCATTGCAGGATACCATATTCAATAACATTCCAGGCTATTCCCAAAACGGTTCTCTGTAGCCGTTCTGGTATCTTTAGTAATCATACAAACTCTAGAGAACGTAAAACTTAACAAAAAATGAACTAGCAAAACTATAATGCCTTAGGTGTCACGCTTTCAAGATCCCCTATGAGAAGCCGGAGTGGTAATTTTAGAAGAGTCTACCTCAATGCTCTCCAGGTCTTGCGTCTCCTTGTAATAAATTTTCGCCACTGAAGGGGAGGTACAGACCTCTAAAATGTTACAATTTATGGTTCCCTAAGTTGCCCGCTGCCTCATTTTCCAAATACCATTTGGTATTCCTAAAAGGAATCACAATTTGGACCAGCTCTTCTCTATTGAAGAATTTTGCAATGAAGGGGCCCCATTTATCAAAAAATTTCTCAGTTTTGGTATATTTTGCTGACTCTGTCTCTAAGCGCTCCATGTGCATATATTTTTTGACCTGTGTCCATACATCTAGTAGCGTAGGTACATGGTCATCTATCCATCTACTTAAAAGACAACGTGCATTTCAGGTTTTAATGTCCTTCCAAAAAAAATCCCTCGATTTCCATGAGACTCAAATGCCTGCGTAAATTAGACTTTTATTTATCAGGCCTTCCACGAAACATGCCGGGATAAATAAAGGAAAGCAGACAATTTGCTGCACATGAAATGTAACAGGAGAAACCCTATTAGTCAGCTTTATTCTTCGACTTTTTAATGACCTGCGTCCAGTGATCACAGGCAGCCATGAAGTACAGAGGAGATGGCAGCGGAAGACAAAGCCGAAGCGATGAGATGAACTCTTCAGAAACATGTAATACACTTCAGATACCATTAGAGACTGCAATAGATGACAAAGTAATCGCAGCGCTGTACATAAAGCCTATGCATGCTGAAAGACTAGAGCTTAAACATATAATGCCCTGAGTGCTTCTGCTATTCATGGCTGCGGATAAGAACTTCGGGACTAGTCGGACGTCTTTCATTAGCCGGAGCTTGAGCGTAGACAACAGTCTTGTCAATCTCTGCCACTGGTTTTCACTTTGCCTCTCTAGAGATCCTAATTAAGAGCGTCCTACAGGGATGATGCGTGATGGCTGAGAAGCCTATAAGCGGGTGTCAATGAAGGCTAGCGGAGGTGCGGAAAACAGGTTTTTTTTGGTAGGGCAACTTTTGTCTGCACTTTTCAGTCCTCATTCATATCAAGACAGTCTTGGCTGCCATTATATGTCTTTTCGAGTCAAGAAATTGAAGAGCTAAAAAATTCCAGGTCCCCTTCATTCTTACAATACCAATTCAAAAACTGGTCTAAACATGAGTATAAGTCACCATACCATAAACATGTACCAATATGAAGTATAATGAATCTCCAATAATTACCATATAAAGATTTTTATTCCAAAAAATACACTATAAATACAAAAACATTCAGCTATCACAAGTGAAACAACCTTAAAAACATTTAAAAACACAAAAATACCCCCCAATACAATATTGGTTGACCCCAAACCCTCACCCCAAAGTTAACAAACAGTAAATTGAAAAGATGCATAATAAATATACACATAACAGATCAAGTGGTCAAAAATAAAAAAAAATCCACCAAACCCCCAAAAAATTATGATAAAAATACAAAAAACGATATTTCAATTCATTATCAAAGTGGTGGATATGTCTCCAAGGAGGGTATTAGCCTCGACGCGCGTTTCGCCGCCAGCTTTCTAAAGAGGCTAACAAGATAGCTGGCGGCGAAACGCGCGTCGAGGCTAAAACCCTTCTTGGTGACATAATCCACCACTTTGTATTGGGGGTATTTTGCTTTTTTTAAATGGTTTTTAAGGTTGTTTCAGTTGTGATAGCTGAATGTTTTGTATTTATAATGTATTTTTTTGGAATAAAAATCTTTATATGGTAATTATTGGAGAGTCATTATACTTCATATTGGTACATCTCCTTCATTCTTAGGCTATGTTCACACGGGTGAAAATGGGACGTATTTCGGCCTGTATTTCGCGCCGTACTGCGCTCAATACGGGGCAAGATACGTCCCAGTCATTATGGTAATCCACAGTTCTCATACAGAACTATGGATTACGCCTCCTCTCCCCGCTCGCACAATACGCCGCGGGGGAGATAAGTGACATGTCAATTACTAGCGGTGAATACGCACCGCTAGTAATGAATGTCTATGGGGCCTGCGGGCTCCCGAAGTCCCGGCGTAATTACGCCCCGCAATTATGCCGTGTGAACATAGCCTTAGAATTAAATTCATCTTAACCCCTTCTCGGCCTATTTTTTTCCCTCCTCGCCTTCCCAGAGCCATAAAGTTTTTATTTTTCCATCCACACAGACAGATGAGGGCTTTTATTTTGTGGGACAAGATGTTTCTAATGGTGTCATTCATCGTATCATAGAATATACTGGGAAACCACAAAACAAGTCGAGTGAAATGTGAAAAAAACGTACTTGTGCCATGTTTGCGGGTGTTTTGCTTCTGCGGTGTTCAATCTTCAGTAAAAATGATGTGTTCTCTGTATTCTACAAGTTAATATGAATCTGGCAATACCAAACATGTACGGTTTCCATTAATTTCATTAATTTCATTTCTATTTTTGAAATTTGCGCCGCGGCGCCATGTTGTGCGACCAATAACTATTTTGTGCTAACATCTACAAACTTGAGTGAGGGTGCATTGTTTTGCGGGCTGAAGTGTACTTTTTAATGTAACCAGTTTGGAATACATGCAACTTTTCTGATAAAATTTTATTCCAATTTTTAGGGGATGTGAAATGACCCAAAAAATTTAATTTTGCCGTTTGGAGTTTTTTTTCTTCTACAGTGATCAGCATATGGGATAAATTATGTTATATTTTAATAGATCGGACTTTTTTTGGACACGGTCATACCAAATATGTGTAACCTTTTTATTATTTTATTTATTTGCAAAATGTCAAAAAGGGGGTGATTTGAACTTTTCATTTTTGTTATTTTTCTACACTTTAAAACACTTGTTTTTTTTTTACTGTAACTTTGAGTCACCCCAGGGTGCTTCACCATGAGGGGGCGCGATCATTTATACAGCCTAATGTAAGACAATGCATTATGGTGTACAAAGATGGCGGTTTTGCGACTTCCTGCTTGGGGCAGGAAGTAGTAAAACATAAAACATGGCAGCTATGGAAGCCTTCACAAGGCTTCCAGTTGCCATGTTAAACGATCGGGAGCCCGTGAATTCGGCGCAGGCACCCCGATCGGAGTGAGGAACGGTGTGTGGCACCGTTTCTTATTGATGTAGATGACACGGCCATCTTTGCTGCAGCGTCTAGGGGTTAAACAGTGCGGCTACAACGCCGCTCACCGACACTATAACGTACTCATAAGGGGTTAAAATAGGTTGCCTGAGATTAGAAAAGCAGGCTGTTTTTTTCAACAATAGCAGCACTAAGGAATATAGGCTGTGCTTGTTGATGCAAAAAAGCCTAATTTAGAGAAGTAGAGTGGAACTAAAATACCAACACCAGGATATGGCACTGGTTTAATACAAATAATACAGGGCGACATGTATGAACATGGTTGCACCAGTTTTCTGGCAAACTTTGAGCCAAAAAACTGCCGCAGCTCTGTCCGACAGATGTATGAATAGTTGTACACCAAAAATTGGCACAGTCTCCACTAGACATGACACGAATATGCAAATACATTACTAAGTGTGAAAAAAATGTAAAACAGATCCCTTAATGGGTTTATAAAATAGTGTAGAAAAAAAGAAATAAAAAAATAATAAAATAAAAATATTTCATAAAAAATAATTGTTCATAAATAAAAAAAAAAAAAAAACGTACACATATTAGGTATCCACACGACTGTAATAACCTGTAGAATTAATCTAACAAGTTATTTAGTGTGAAATGTGAATGGTGTAAAAAATAATTATAAAAGGAAAAAAGAAATTGGAGAAAAAAAATATGCAGTAATTTAGATGTGAACTCAAACTATTCCCCTAAAAAGTACAACTTTTCCCGCGTAAAACGAGGCCTCATACAACTGCGTCATTGAAAAAATAAAAAAAAAGTTCCGACTGTTAAAACGCAAGGAGGCAAAAACTAAAAAAAAATGTAAACAGCACGGATTTGCTGCAAATTTTGTCCTGTATTTTACTTAAATTGACTTCAATGGACGAAGGCAAAGTCGTCAGGAAAGGTTTATCTGCAGATTTTAAGGTAAATCCACTTTCTGTGGATTTTGATATAGATTTTGTCACCAATTTTACTGCTGATTTTTCTATATTGACTTCAATGGGAGATTCCAGAGGAAAGGTTTACCTGGAGATTTTAGTGCAGATTTTGCCTCCTCCCATCATAGTCAGTGCAGTAAAATCTGCATCTGTGGATTTGCCACAAATTCTACTTTAGATATTTTTCTACATTGACTTCAATAGGAAAAGTCCAAATCAGCATGAATGGTTTATTTGCAGATTATATTAGTGCACATTTTGCCTTCTCCCATTGAAGTTAATATAGAAAATCTGTAATAAAATCTACACCAAAATCTGTCCCGTGGTCATTCAGTCCAAAGGGGCTTTTTAAGACCTGTAAAAGCTTCCCTTTCTCATCTCTTCCTCTGAAGTTGTGGTGCTGGTGGCCTCAGGAATCACGTGCTTGGATGTACGTCACGTGACCGCCGATACCAGCACATGACTGCTAAGGACAGTGATTGGCGGCAGCGTCATGTGAGACACGAAAGTGATGTCATTGTTGAGGGACCAGCAAGGGACACCGGAACTTCACCAGCAACACTGGAACAAACTAATTGCTGTGCAGCTGAATGCTACTGGTTCCCTGTCGGTACCCACCTTGGGCTGGGGGGCTATGTATAGCATTATTAAAACAGATCACTGACTTATCTCATTAAAGGGGTTTTGCCACGATCTAATGTTGACGTGGGATCCTCCAAAATGGGTATTTAATCACTTTTCTAAAAATATGTCATCAAAAAAAGTGAAGCCTGTGAGAACTACAGCCTGATTAAGATGCCCTTGGATTCCTGACAGTTTACATTAGACACGACCAGGAGCTGACAGGAGCTGATCTGGCCGCGCTTGCATTGTTTGCACTTCTTATCTGATGGCAGGGAACATGAACGAGCTTTGAAGTGACTGGGGAGAAAGATCTCGTATCTTTTGTATAGACAAGTAATTCAATGATGGATAGTCCATCATGACCCAGACAGTGAATAGATAAAAACATGCAAAAATTTATTTGAAAATTGTTAAAATAAAGAAAGTAATGAAAGCACACGTCTAATCTGCAATCAGAAGTGGTGGTACAGAGGCTCAGTGAAAAATACGCTATAGAGAATCCACTGGTTGTAATGTAATTATCTTAGTAAACATGCAGACGCTCCCTGCTCCCTGCTCAGCCCCCCCTCCCTCTCACCCTGTAGCCTTCCTGAAGAAGGAATGAAAGAAGGCTGCCTGCTGAGCTTATCTTCTCTCATGAGCAAATAAGAGAAATAAAACGCATATAGCTTGTACACAATACAGTTCTGCTCTGTGGATTAGCAAAACAATGTTTGCTCAACTACAGAGACTATCAGGAACGTGCATGGGAGGTGGAGCGATGACATCACAGAGGAGGTACTTTTTTTTGTTAAACACAGAAACACAACGCCCCTTTTATCAGGCCTCAAGAGGGGAGTATCAGCCTGTTAGGTAAGGAACTCACTTCTTGGCAAAACCCCTTTAATAAACTAATCACCAAGCCTTGATTATAAATGGAGAAGGGTATGCAAGGTTACTTCCTTGTAGTACCAATAGGAAATAAAAACATGTATTAAATAAATTATTACAACACTACTCAGAAAATCCTGCTGCTCGGCTACAGAGAAAGGAGGCTACACACAGCACAAGAAAAGCACAAATTAGCATAGAAAACATCACAGG
This sequence comes from Phyllomedusa bahiana, assembly GCA_025379985.1. Taxonomy (NCBI): domain Eukaryota; kingdom Metazoa; phylum Chordata; class Amphibia; order Anura; family Hylidae; genus Phyllomedusa; species Phyllomedusa bahiana. Next base: position 27,675 of record JAODAL010002999.1, read on the forward strand.
GAGATAAATCAAGACCAAGGCAAGCTAATGAGATTTTTTTTATTTAGTTTGGTTCACCAGACAAGGGCCATTCCTACCCAAAATCATTCCAAGAGGAATCTGGTGGGGAATCTAAAGGGGTGTGGATGTTTGGGTCGACTTTTTTGTTTTATTCTTATTCACCACTTTGTTAAAACATGAACCAGAAATATATTTCTGGATAACATAAGCTAAACCATAGCACTCAGGAAATGCTGCAGCTCAGCTGCAGAGAAGGGAGGCTACAAACAGCATAAGAAAAGCACAATTTAGCATAAAAAAGCTCACAGTGAGATAAATGAAGACCAAGGCAAGCTATCTGAGATTTTTTTTAGTTTGGTTCACCAGACAATCTCTGTAAGGACCCTTCCTACCCAAAATCATTCCAAGAGGAATCTGGTGGGGAATCTAAAGGGTTGTGGATGTTTGGGCCCTCTTTTTTTGTTGTATTCTTATTCACCACTCTGTTATAACATGGACCAGAATTAAATCTATGGATTACATGAGCATAAGCTAAACCACAGCAGTCAAACTACTCAGGAAAAACTGCAATTCGGCTGCAGAGAAGAGAGGCCACATATAACACAAGAAAAACACAAATTAACATATAAAACATGACATTGAGATGAATGTAGACTCAGACAAACTATTTGAGATTATGTTTTAGTTTGGTTCAGCAGACAAGCTCTGTAAAGACCCTGTCTACCCAATAGGAATCCAGTGGGGAATCTAGAGATTGCAGTAGCTTTGGGCCATCTTTTTTGTTTTATTCTTATTCATCCCTCTGTTAAAACATGAACCATAAATATATCTATGGATTAAATTAGTATAAGCTAAACCATAGCAGTCTAACACTACTCAGGAACAGCTGCAGCTCGGCTGCAGAGAAGGGAGGCTACATACAACACAGGAAAAACACAATTTAACATAGAAAACATCACAGGGAGATGAATGAAGACTCAGACAAGCCATTTGAGATTTTTAGGTTGCTTCAGCAGACAACCTCTGTAAAGACCCTCTCCACCCAAAAGGAATCTGATGGGGAATCTAGAAGGTTCCGCTAGCTTTGGGCCGTCTTTTTTGTTTTATTTTTATTCACCCTTCTGTTGTAAAAGTAAAACCAGAAAAATATCCATGGATTACATTAGCATAAGCTGAACTGTAGCAGTCCAAGCTTTTCTATTCCCGATCTATTCTGCAAAAACAGAAACATTCATGAAAAGAACAAGAAAGCCGAAAGACATAGGAAGAGAAGGAACGGGACTGAGAGCGGTGATTGTGAACACCATATAATTGGCTGATGAAACCATTCACCTTTACACTGATAACCAGCAGAAAATATATTTTAATGATTCCGCTCGCCAATAACAATGGCATCAAATAGAGTAAATCACGCGCTCAATGTTCCGATAGATTGTCAGTAAATGGGACATTCCCCTTACGTGAGAAGAGAAAAACACCTTAAGAACGAGCGGCTATTAGTCTCCTACTTCAAACGCCCGCGCCTCCAACCTCCTCCTCCCAGAGAAGGTGTTCGATGAGACAGTTTGTGATCAATACATCGCCTCCTTTTCCTCAGTCAGCCGTCTGACAGTTCTCTTGTATCCGCAGACATGTCAGCCTGAGACAGGAGCCTCATTAGAGACACGGAGAATCTGCTGTGATGTCTTTCATCTCCCCAGCTTTGGTCCCGCAGGGAGTGCGCTGTGTGGAGGAGGCAGGGGCTGTGACAACATTTGGACAAAGCTCAAGAACAAGAATAACAATACATGAATGGACAAGTTGAAAATCCAGATAACAAAGAAAGACTACACTCGGAAGACGCATCTACGAGTAGCGCCGAGAGCCACGGACGAGAGGACAAGACCTCTAGCCTTGGCTTCTGCTTGGGTGGACAGGGCCAAAATGAATTGCAAAATTGAGATGCTCCTCACGAAATCGATCTCGGATCTCATTTGCAAAAACATAAATAATTGATGGACGCAGATAAACATTTCAGACAGATCAGAAAAACACTTATTGACATCACAGTAATATAACCACTTAGGAACTATCATTTGCCAACCCCCGGAGGCTCCCGATGTGCGCAGTGTTTGGATGCCCTGAGGCCCATATTATCAGTACTGAAGGCACCTAAAGCTTCTAAGCAATAGTAACAACCAGTGATGTTAACAAGTCCCATATAGACCTGTCAACGGGACTCAAAGCGCGCTCTAATGAGCAGTGGCATAGGCTTTTCTAATCCAATTTGGTTACATTAGGACTTCTCAAGGTGTTTTTTCGACGTTCTTGACATTTTTACCAAGTTGATATTATTTTCAGGCTTCTCTTCTTATAAAATGAGTTGAAGTAAATAATATAAGACGGGTGTTAGTCCTCCCAATTAACATTTGAAGTGACATGGAATCAGGCAGTAAAAAAATTTCTTGTGGGAAATATGGATTGTGTGTACACAATTCGATGGAAATTCAAAAATGTCATGAAAGTTTTTTGTAGTCTTGTTAGTGGATCATGGGATGTAGTTAATGTAGATCTAAATTTTGGTCTTATCAAGTAGAAGTAGTATTGTGGCCATTGTTGGTCTGGGGTATCTGGGGCCCACCAGTAGAGATGATTCTTTGGGTTCACCAGTGGAGTTAATTCTTGGGGACCACCAGTGGAGTTGATTTTTGGGGGCCACCAGTTGAGTTGATTCTTAGGGCTCCAGTGGAGATGATTCTTTTTGTTCACCAGTGAAGTTGATTCTTGGGGCCCACCAGTGAAGCTAATTCTTGGAGCCTGCCATAAATCAGGTTGGGCTTGCTGGGGCTGGAGACTCCCAGGTCATTACCCATGACGTGTCTTGCTGGGGGTGGTGGCCGGAGTGCAGCGTGATACAGAATTGACAGGCAGGTACGTGGTCGAGGACAGGCAGCAAGGTCCGGACAGGAGTGGTTAGGAAAACGGGTGGGAAGGTCAGGTACTTGGAAACTGCAACAAACGCAACTCTTTGTAAACTCACAAACACCAATGAAGTGGCAGAGAAGACGGGGGAGGAGAAATAATAAAGTGGCAGGTGGAACACGACTGGACGTAAGCACGCACTGGCCCTAAGGACTGGGTACGAGCCGGAGCGGTGGACAGAGCAGGAGCGGAGACATGTGAGTGTGACAGAGTGCGGACCGGAGCATAGGCTGCATTGCGGGCCGTGACATATGGTAACCTATAAGATGACTATAGAGCTTTCCTTGGAAGTGATGACAAGGGCAGAAGTTCCAAAAAGTTTAGAACATTAAACAGAATTGTCATAGATTAGAATATTGCCTGGTTTACATCAGCCCCAGATGTTCCATTCGTAGCCCGCTTCCGTCAACAATTGAGGAGAAATTAGCACAGCAGACAGTGCTGACACTGACGGACACCCCAACACCTTTGGTGTCCATCATGTAACAGATCTGGGACCACTTCCCGGTAGAAGGCTCCGAATTGTTCCAAAAACAGTGGCAAAACTGTCAATGGGCTGTGTGTGGTTCTGCAGCTCAGCTCAATTCTTGTTTTGGGACAAATGTTTTATTCTGAAAAAATCAATTAAGACGGGTCATGACTTTCTATGTCTAAGTCTTAGAAAGGTCTTTTGTGAGATGAGAAAATATCACCCGAATATCTCCCCTAGCAGATCGAGGTCTGGCACAACCTGTGCTAATGCATACAGATGCAAGGCGCGGCTGGTGCATTTTCTATTCTCGCTGTAATAACGAGTGCTACTGCTTGTTACACCAGTGGCAGGGAAGAGTTTTGCTAAAGGGCATTTAAATTAAACAGCGGTGGTTATCATATCTGAGATAATGTTATGTGATGATGATTTGCTGTTTTAAAGTTAATCTATCAAGTGCTGATGTTAATTTAGACAGTGATAAATCTTCTCCATTAAAAGATGGTAATATACCTCATGATGGACTTGAGTAAACAGCAGGTAATAGTGCGCTATGCATTATATGGATGGAGTCTATACACGCCACATTGGAATACCCTGTAAAGCTGGCCAGTTACTTAATGGGGTTGTCTCATCTCAAAGTTTCATAGGATGCATGAATGAAATAATGCTTTTTTTTGCTCTGTCACTTCCTGGTTAAACTGTCTGTAATTAACATATGAGCTCCGTGTATTCAGACTTCTCTGTTTGTCAGTCTAGGTTAAATAAATTACCTTCTCTGAGGTCCTGAGAAGCTTCTGAGCTAATGTAAACAGTAGAGTAATTACTGTCTTTTGTCTGAAAGATCAGATAACACATAAGCTCTCACACTGCTGCAACCTGTGTGATGAAGTCACTCCCTGCTATCAGATAGAACAAACAGCAGGGGGGGAGAAGGAGTACCTGAGAGCCCTCAGAAGGTGATAAAATCATTTGTAGCTCCTTAACAAAAAAAGATGAACAAAGCAATATATTTGGAAAACCTCTTAATTTAGTGTTCCCTACATTTTGAAAGCTATTCTTTGTAGTAAGACCACCCCTTTAAAGGGATTCTCCCATCTCGCACTTTGATGACATATTAATAGGATAAGCTATGAAAGTGTGATAGGTACTGGCTCCACCTTTGGGACCCCCACTTAGCTTTGAAAAGGGACCCCTGAAAGACTCCGTTTAGAATCGAGAGCCAGGTGTGCTTATGCATGACTCTCCATTCTGTTCTAAGGGAGTACCAGTATAGGTGAGCAGTGTGTTCAGTTGTATTCAGAACTCCCATAGAACAGAATAAGGAATTGAGCGCAGGCACAACCTATTTTCTATTCTGAACAGAGACTTTTGGGGCCCCGTTCCTGAGATAGATGGGGGTCCCAATGGTGAGACCCAGACCTTACAAAGTAACATAGGGTAACATGTATGAATGTGGCTGCACCATTTCTTTGGCATACTTTACACCAAAAAACTGTTGTAGACCTATTCTATAGATGTTTGAACAGTCAGACGCCAAAACTTGGCGCAATTTGCGCCACACATGACACATTCGAAAGTTCCAAAGATATGCTGTGCTATGCAAGGAATACCACACGTCAGATACATGAACCCACATATGATTTGTTCATACATCCGGGTGCATTCTACACTCGTTTAATGCACTTTAAAACTGGCCAGTCAGCACCAAGTTTAATGCATATCGTCCATAGTTCGTAAGGCAGAAAAAAGACATGCGTCCATCCAGTTCAGCCTATTCTTTGGATATGCCAAAGTGTGAGATGGAAACACCCCATTAAAAGGGTTTAGCCACAAAGTCTTTTCATTCCTGCTTTATCCAGCTTCAGCTTTCAGTGTGCTCAAAAAGTGGTATCTGTGATTTGTTTGAACTGCATATCATGTGACCCAGCAGGCTGACATCACCATGCCATTCCCCACAGTGTGTTCACTCCGGTCAAACAGAGGTCTGTTTATGTAAAGAGCTGGGAGCAGCTACAATGCAGCTGATTGGTTGGAGCTTCTGCCTACCAACATAGGGTCCTAGGTTCCAATTCTTGCAGGAGTCAAACATCTAGATTTTTTTTTGTCTCAATGCACATACCCGATTGAAGTTTCTTTTTTCTTTATTTGTGCTGTTTGACTAATTACTAAGGACAGGGGTAGAATGACTGCACCTGGGGTTGAACACTTGCTCAGCAGTGAGTGTGTGTGATTACTAGGCAGGGAATAGACTGCCAGTAGCTGCCTGAGAGGAGAGGTGATGTCTGAGCATGTGCGACCAGGAGTGAGGAGCTCTCGCCACTGGTTGTATCCCCTGGAGACGAGCTGTACACTACTGATCACTAAGGGAGCAGCTAAAACAAAAATGGTTCAGAATGTTTATTAATGATAAATGGTGAAAATGTTTATTAGTCAATTTGCAAGTTTTCCACGTCAATTTTAGTTCGGGACAAAACCCCTTTAAGAGAGCTGTTGGTCAAATGTTTTTGCGGCTGACAACTTCTCTTCTCGATTTCCCCCATACACATCCATGCACCACCATGTATCTGTTCTGAATGGAAAGAGGGAGTAAAGCCGCTACCAGACAGCTCTGCAGGTGGCTTATCTACCCTAAGGACAAAAAGACTGGGCATGGTGAAATCCATGGTCACCAGGGTATAGCTAGAATCCATAAGGCACCATAGCAAAATTAGATGGGTCTCATCGCCTACTGACAGGAAACTACAATAGCAAAAAAGTGATAGTAAAAGGTATAAGTATTAGAGCATATATATTAGAGAACCCACAAAGTTCTGCTAGATCTCAGAAAGCCACCAACTTGTTTCACCTTTCAAAAATACATAATGTTCTTGGACCTCTGTGGGCACCTCAGGACTCTGGGGTGGCTGCTATGCCTGCTATGTCTATGGTTACACCAATGATCGTTATAAAGTAAGGTTGAAAAAAGACAAATATCCAAGCTCAACGAAGGGTTGGGCGAGTTCAACTGGCCAAACATTTATAGTTATCAGAAGAAAGTTGGGACACCCACACACATATTAGAAGGTTGGAGGTTGTATGGGCACCTTGAGTCTAGGGATATAAGAAGTTGAAGTTTTTCAGAAGGACTTGAGGAATGGAGGTAGAGGCCTCCTAGGCAGTAGAGACCCTTGGGCAAATGACCCTACAATCTGACCTTGGTTATAGGGCCCTGTAGATTTGCATTTTGTTCATTGACTTTTTTAGAAATCTATGGATCATGGGCCAAATAACTAAGGTTGGATTATTGGACGTTGTGTACAAAGGTCTTTACTATGAGGCCTCCACCTCCAATTCCTCCAAATTCTTCCTAAAAACACCAAGCAGCAAGAAAAAGGAGTTTTATGTATGTTAAAATACAATATGCAGGCACCTTGTTCCACGTAATGGCATTAAAGGGAACCTGTCACATGGAACCTGCTATCTGATCTGGTGGCATGTTATGGAACAGGAGGAGCTGAGATTGATAAGTTGTTCTGTGGGGAAAGATTCAGTAGAGAGAGAGCTAGAGAGAGTGCAAAGACGAGCAACCAAACTTATAAGGGGAATGGAACATCTTAGTTATGAGGAGAGGTTAGAAGAATTGAACTTATTTAGTCTTGAGAAAAGACGGCTTCGGGGGGACATGATTAATTTATATAAATATATAAATGGTCCCTACAAAAAGTATGGGGAAAAATTATTTCATGTAAAGCGGGCTCAAAAGACAAAGGGGACATTCTCTTCGGCTAGAGGAAAAAAGGATTCAATCTCCAGAGGAGAAGGGCGTTCTTCACTGTAAGAACTGTAAATCTATGGAATAGCCACCTGAGGAGTTGGTCACAGCAGGAACAGGTGAGGGTTTCAAGAAAGGCTTATAAGACTACCAGAAACTAAAGAATATTAATGCGTACGTAGCCTGGTAATGTTCTGGATCCTGTCGGGTGGCGGCTCTGGGGTCAGAGATACGGTCTCCACTGGAGCAGATCGGTTCTTGCCTTGTGGGTTTCAGGGCATTCACCACTGGGGAGGCTGGGCTTGAAATCCTTGTCTCTCTCCCTCACCCACATTTTCCCCACCCTTGGTTGAACTTGATGGACACGTATCTTTTTTCAACCGTACTAACTATGTAACTTGTAATTTACTCATTTAATTTACTGCTTATTCTGGGTTAAGGGTTCCAGTGGGCGGGGTTATCAGTGACTGACATCTCAGTATGATAACTCCACCTACTGGACTCCATAACCAAGAATATGAAGGGATTGAAATGAATAAAATACGTCTACTGAATCTTTGCCCACAGAACAATATATCAATCTCTTCAGCTCTTCCTGCTCTATAACAGATCAGACAGCAAGTTCAATGTGACAGGTTGCCTTTAAATGACATTAACTGAGGAAGGGGCCCCTACCAGGTTTTTTTCCACAGGGCCCTCGTTTAACCCTCTGCCGCACTGAGCTACGTGAATCATGCAAATGTGTATATCTAAGCTTTCATCCTGAATGGTATCAATGGAATACAGAAAGCTGCCCCCTGCGATACATGTGTAACATACAGGAAGGTGTCTCTGCTACTGCAAACTGTGGATTATAAGAATATCAGATCAAGGAGTCACCAAGGAGTTCTGTGATCATATAAAGCCATTTATTGAGATCATGGAACTTCAAGGTGACTTTTAATATACCTATAATTTATAGCGTGGGGCGAGGGTGGTTATAATCCTTTATAATATGGACCCAGCTGCTGCAGAAGATCTTTATGAAGAATAGGGGGATGCTTTCTACATGTCAATAATTGAAAAGGAAGGGTGAATGATTTTATTTATTATGAGGTTCTGCAGCAGCTGAGGGGTGTACTATGAGGTTCTGCAGCAGCTGAGGTGTGTACTGTGAGGCTCTGCAGAAGCTGAGGTGTATTATGAGGTTCTGCAGCACAGAGAGGTGAATTGTAATGTTCTGCAGAAGCTGAGGTGTGTATTATGAGGTTCTGCAGCAGCTGAGGTGTGTATTATGAGGTTCTGCAGCACAGAGAGGTGCATTGTAATGTTCTGCAGCAGCTGAGGTGTGTATTATGAGGTTCTGCAGTAATTGAGGTGTGTATTATGAGGTTCTGCAGTAGCTGAGGTGTGTATTATGAGGTTCTGCAGCACAGAGAGGTGAAATGTAATGTTCTGCAGCAGCTGAGGTGTGTATTATAAGGTTCTGCAGCCGCTGAGGTGTGTATTATGAGGTTCTGCAGCAGCTGAGGTGTGTACTGTCAGGTTCTGCAGCAGCTGAGGTGTGCATTATTAGGTTCTGCAGCCGTTGAGGTGTGTACTGTGAGGCTCTGCAGCAGCTGAGGTGTATTATGAGGTTCTGCAGCACAGAGAGGTGCATTGTAATGTTCTGCAGCAGCTGAGGTGTATTATGAGGTTCTGCAGTACAGAGAGGTGCATTGTAATGTTCTGCAGCAGCTGAGGTGTATTATGAGGTTCTGCAGCACCGAGAGGTGCATTGTAATGTTCTTCAGCAGCTGAGGCGTGTTTTATGATATTCTGCAGCAGCCGAGCTGTGTACTGTGAGGCTCTGCAGATGTTGAGTTGTGTACTGTGAGGCTCTGCAGAAGCTGAGGTCTGTACTACGAGGTTCTGCAGCAGCTGAGGTGTATAATGATGTCCTGCAGCAGCTACCCTATGGATAATCGATCATACCACCCAACTTTTAGAGAAGGACACATCAGGCCACACTTCTAACCTCGTCCAAACACACAAATGTCAACATTTTAGACATTTTCAGTATCGCATTGTATCCAGTGATGAAATATTAAGTTGTTATGTAATATACAGATAGGAAGCAATCAGATACTTTTTACAGCAAGATTGTTTATTGACGCAAATTTATTTACCGAATGAAAAAGAGGGTTAAAAATAGGGAGTGTCCCTCCAAAATAGGGACACTTGGGGTGTATGATACCATCAATGTATGAGATGATAACCCCCTTTAGAGTACCAGGTTGATTTGTTGCTGTGGACAATTGATTTTGTTTGTACCAGTTTTGATAAACCACAATTTGTGTTCATGTTCAGTAAAGTGTCTGGTTGGGCTTCTTGGCCGCCGCCGCTGCCGCTTTACATCTTAATGTGCATGTGTTCTCCAATTACTACATACACAGCCGTATAATGCTATAAACGGCGCACGCATAAGGAGAAGAGATCCGCGGGTTAAGGTCTCCGCAGAGAAACAAGATGTATGTTCACCTCTTATATGTGTGATTGTGATGTTCTCCTCTAATTTCCAAGCCCCACGGCTCGGCCGCCAGGGTTAGGAGTGTGCCCTCACATCAAAGCAACCTCAGATGCTACATGTTTTAGCGGGATATAAAGCAATTTGCAGCAGGGGATGTGGTGAGAAATCATGTTATTAAATCCCATAGCAATTTCCACTTAATAGAGGAAGTGAGTAACCCGCAGGGACCTTTATCCTACTGCAGTGACCCTGTTCAGTACAATTACCCACAGCCCAGATTTCACATCTCTCTTCTGTCGCTGGATATACAGACAGGATAGCGGGGCAATCGTAGGATGCCATGAAAAATGGAGCATGGTTGCAACACATCATGTCCGTATGTCAGGAAGGAACATCGGCCCCTGAAACAAGTATGGAAAACAGCAGTAGATATCATTGAAGACTCTGTGTTGTGTTTGGTGCATCCCTGTGTCGTGTTCTGCACCCTCAGACCCAGCACAATGCATCAGTTTCATCAGGAGCGTTCATTTAAGGCCACGTTTCACCACGGCTTATTCTGCCGCGGATTGGCGCCGTTACTGCGCGCCGGATTTGCGCTTCAGTACGCGCCAATCCGCGCAGCAATTACGGTAATCCACTGCTCTCATAGAGAACAGTGGAATCCGTCGCTCCTCCCCGCCTCGGCAAATCCGCCGCGGGGAGAAAGTGACATGCACATTATTTACGGCGCGGACGCCCGTAAACAATGCATTGTCTATGGTGCCGTGGGGCGGCGCCCCCCGCCGCGCTCCGGCCCCGCCCCCGTCCTGCCCCTTATTCACGGCGGATTTGTGCGCTCAATACGGCGCACAAATCCGTCGGGAATAAGCCGTGTGAACACGGCCTAAGAGTTCTATTAAATAGCTTTTATCAGTTTCTGGGAAAAATGGATAAGACGTAATATAAATGCCATAAAGGGGTTTTCTCACTACAAAAGATTAGCTTTCAACATGTAGGGACAGGTAACTGAAGACTTTTCTAACTACATTGGTCTTTTAATTTTACTTAGGAAATAAGAGATTTTATCTGCTCTGAGTGCGCACAGGTTTCTATGGTTAGCTGACCCTAATTCTTCTTCTTCTTCTGATTAGAGCAGAGATCAGGGAGTGATGTCACCATGGTCAGGAGAGCTCACTCTGAGCAGATTAATCATCTCTAATAAGATTAGCTTTTATTTACAGATAAGCAAATGTTTTCTCTCTTTGGTACACTTGCAGCTTTATTTTGGAAGATAACATCTCCTGCACTGCTCTTTGTAATGCGTCGGCTAGTTACAGAGGATCTAAATATGCTAATCACTGCCATAGAACCACACACAGCCTGACGAGACCACAAGGATTAGCAGTCTGGTTATTTAGTCTATAGCCACCTACAGCAATTATCTGTATATAAAACAAATAGTTCCCATAGAACAGCAGTCTGGCTGTGTAGTCTGGAGCCCCCTATATCAGCAGTCTGGTTGTGTAGTCTGGAGCCCCCTATAACAGCAGTCTGGCTGTGTAGTCTGGAGCCCCCTATATCAGCAGTCTGGGCGTGTAGTCTGGAGCCCCCTATATCAGCAGTCTGGTTGTGCAGTCTGGAGCCCCCTATAACAGCAGTCTGGATGTATAGTCTAGAGCACCCTCTATTGCAGCAGTCTGGCTGTGTAGTCTGAAGCCCCTCTATAACGGCAGTCTGGCTGTGTAGCCTGGTGCCCCTCTATAACAGCAGTCTTGATGTGTAGTTTGGAGCCCCTCTATAACAGCAGTCTGGGTGTATTGTCTGGAGCCCCCTATAACAGCAGTCTGGCTGTATAGTCTGGGGTCACACTATAACAGCCAGTCTGGCTGTATTAGTCTTGGCAAGCCCCCATATAACAGCAGTCTGCTGTGTACGAGTCTGGAGCTCCTATAACAGCAGTTTGGCTGTGTAGTTGGAGCTCCTATAACATAGTTGGCTGTGTAGTTGGGAGCCCCTATAACAGCTAGGTTAGGCTGTGTAGTCTGGAGCCTTATACAGCAGTTGGCTGTGTAGTCTGGAGCCCTATAACATCAGTCTGGCCGTGTAATCGGAGCCCCTTAGTAAATCATCAGTCTTGGCTGTGTAGTCTGGAGGCCCCCTTTATAACAGCAGTCTGATGTGTAGTCTTGGAGGCCCCTAATAACAGCAGGACTGAGCTGTATAGTCTGGAGCCCCCTAAACGCAGTCTGGCTGTGTAGTCTGGAGCCCCTTTATAACAGTGTCTGCTGTGTAGTCTGGAGCCCCCATATAACAGCGTCTGGTGTTATAGTCTAGGAGACTCTATAACAGCGCGTTGGCGCTGTGTAGTCTGGAGCCTCCTTATATCAGCAGGTCTGGCTGTGATAGTCTGGGAGCCCCTATATCAGCAGTCTGGCTGTGTAGTCTGGAGCCTCTTTAAACAGCAGTTGGTGTGGAGTTCTGGAACAACCCCCTAAAACTGCAGTCTGAGGGTAGTTTATCTGGAGCCCCTATAACAGCAGTTGGTTGTGTAAGTCTGGAGCCCCTATAAAACAGCAGTTGGCTGTGTAGTCTCGGAGGCCCTTAACAGCCAGTCTGGCTGTGTTAGTCTGGAGCCCTTCATAACACAGTCTGGTGTATAGGTATGGAGCCATATAAACAGCACCGTTGGCATGTGTCGTTGGAGCCTCCTATATCAGCGTCTGGTGTGTAGTCTGGAGCCTCCTCTAACGCAGTCTGGCTGTGGAGTCTGAACCCATATACCAGCAGTTGGGGTATTATCTGGAGCCCCCTATAACAGCAGTATGGTTGTCTGTAGTCTGGAGCCACCCTATAACAGCAGTTGGTGTGCAAGTTGGAGCACCCCTATAACAGCAGGGGGGGTTCTTTTTTTGGGGGGGGAAGTGTAGTTGGAGCCCACTCATACTCAGCAGTTGCTGTAAATTGGGCCCTATAACAGCAGTCTGGCTGTATAATTCTGGAGCCCCCTTAATGCAGTCTGGCTGTGTAGTTGGAGCCCCTATAACTGCAGTCTGGCTGTGTAGTCTGGACTGCCCCCTATAAAGCAGTTGGCTGTGTAGTCGGAGCACTCTCATAACAGCAGTCCTGGCTGTGTAGTCTGGAGCCCCGTATAACAGCAGTCTGACTGTGTAGCCTGGGAGCACCTATATCAGCCAGTTCGGCATGTATCATTCTGGAGACCCTCTACAGCAGTCTGGCTGTGTATTTTGGAGCCCCTTTAACAGCAGGTCATGGCTGTGTAGTTGGAGCTCCCTATATCAGCAGTCAGGCTGTGTATAGTCTGGTGCCCTATACTGCAGCTTGGCTGTGTAGTTGGGCCCCTATAACAGCAGTTGGATGTGTAGTCTGCAGCCCCCTTTAAACATTTCAGTCTGGCTGTGCAAGTTGGAGCCCTTAACAGCAGTCTGGCTGTGTAGTACTGGAGCCTCCTATAAACATCAGTTGGCTGTGGTAGTTGGAATCCCGCAATAATTGCAAGTCTGGCTGTGTAGTCTGGCAAGCCCCCATATAACAGCAGTCATGGTGTGTGTTCTGGAGACCTCTATAACAGCAGTTGGGATGTGTAGTCTGGAGCCCACCTATAAAGCAGTTCTGCTGTATATCTGGAGCTCTATTAACAGCATTGTTGGGTTTGGTAGTCTGGAGCCACTATAACATCAGTCTGTGTAGTCTGGAGCACTCCTATAAACAGCAGGTCTGGTTGGTGTATTCTGGAGCCCCCCACTATACCCAGCAGTTGGCAGTGTAGTCTGGAGCCCCACTATAACCAGCAGTCTGGTTGTGTAGTTCATGGAGCACCCACCTATTAAAAGCGTCAGGCTGTGTAGTCGGGGCCTATAAACAGCAGTTGGCTGTATAGTCTGGAAGCCTATAACTGAACGTCTGGCTGTATAGTTGGAGCCCCCTATAACAGCGAGTTGGTTGTGTAGTCTGGAGCCCACACCTATAACGCTAGTCTGGCTGTGTAATGGAGCCTTCTAGAACGGACAGGTCTGGCTTATTGTTGGAGCACCTATAACAGCAGTCTGGCTGTGCTAGACTGGCGTCCCTCCCCCCGTTATAACAGCAGTTGGCTGTGTAGTCTGGGCGCCCCCTATAATAAACTAGAAGTCTGTGTAGTCTGGAGCCTCTATAAGGGTATGTTACCAAGCTTATTTTCGTCTCTAGATTGTTGCTTATGAGCTGTTAATTGGTTTTATGAGCTCTGATGGTTGTATGGCTTCTGATTGGTTGCCTATGACGCTTGATTGGTTGCTAATGGCTCTGATTGGTTGTTATCTCTGATGGTTGCTATGGGCTCTGATTGGTTGTTATGAGCTCTGATTGGTTGCTCTGAGCTCTGATTGGCTGTTATGGACTGACTGGTTGCTATGGGCAACAAAGACAGTCATATTGTTAGACAGTTTTGATAAATGAGGCCCAGTTCTTAACCCCAAAACTGTGCCAATAAAAAGTACAACAAAACAAGTCCTTATCCAGTTTTGGAAGAATATGAAAGTTATGGCTCTGGGGCTGCAGATAGAAGGGAAATAAATCTCCATGCCCATAATGGCTGCGTTGTGGAGGGGGTAAAGCCGTTCGTTAGTGTCCATGGCTGGATAGGGCCCGTCCTGACCCTACACATAGACTATCTTAATCCACATTATGTGGCTGTGGGTCTGCATTAATACACGAGGCAGTCATTTTGTTCTGTCGTCCCCTTCCCCCTTGGTCACATCCTTGCTTGGTTGTGTTTTTTGTGACAGCCGCGCATTCTCTGCCGGAGGCTAATTATTCCAAGTACAACAACTGCAATGCAAGCACATCCTCTGCCCCGCTCCGACAAGCTGTGCTCCGCACCCTGGAGGCATCCCGTGGCTCATCTTCTGAGGCCTGAGAATTGGAGAGAGGCGGAGGCGCTGGTGATGATGGTGGGCGATGGCGGTGTAGTCGCTCCCTGTCAGTAATAGTCACAAGCAGCAGGCTTTGAGGGGCTGAAGAGCCCCCCGGGGCCTGCAGCATCACTGGATTCCCAATGCAGCTGCAGACTCAAACACATGGTATCCACTGCTAGATCTATGGATCTGTGGAGAGTACAGTAGGCATGAAGAAAGCTGCAAGGTACATTTATTCCATTGTAACACTCAGCTGGCTGCCGGAAACACTCTTCTTACTTGGCCTAAAGGTGAGGAGACACCTGTTACATTATTAAAATGTTCTGCAGCAGTGACGAATTGTATCTGCAGCAGTGAGGGTGTACTTATTGAGGTTTATGCAGCGTTGAGGTTGGTGTAATATGAGGATTATGCAGCAGTTGAGGTGTGTTACTATGAGGGAATTGCAGCTGTGTGATGTGTATTATAATGTTCTGCAGCAGCTGAGGTCTGTACCATGAGGTTCTGCAGCATCTGAGGTGTATTAGGAGGTTCTGCAGCAGCTGAGGTGTGAACTATGAGGTTTTGCAGCAGGTGAAGGATATACTATGAGGTTCTGCAGCAATTGAGGTGTGTACTATGTAGTTATGCAGCTGCTGAGGTGTTTACTAGGAGGATCTGCGCAACTGAGGTTGTGTACCTTAGGTTCTGCAGCAAGATGAGGTCGTGTATATGAGGTTCTGAGCCGCTGAGGTCTGTACTATGAGGTTCTGCAGCCGCTGAGGTCTGTACTTTGAGGTTCTGCAGCAGATCAGGTGTATTATAATGTTCTGCAGATGCTATGCAGTGTGTTGTACTATGATTGTTCTGCAGCAAGCTGAAGGTGTGTTACTATGTGGTTCTGCAGCTCGTTTGGGACAGTACCGTATAATAAACGCTGTAGCTACAGAATTCATTTTCTTAATTCAAGACTAGGGAGCGTATTATGTAGTCATATTAATGTACGGCACAATCGACAAAATGGGGGGGGGGGAGGGAAAAAGGAAAAAGACGAAATTCTTCAAAGCGATCTGCGGACAGTGCTTCTGCGGAAGAGACTAACGCAGCGCTACGTAGCGCAGGCGTCCCGCACAATCGGGGGTTCTTGGACATGCATTGTTAATGTGTATGCAAACACTATTTACAGACATGGCATGGGAACATTCGCTATCCTAATGTGCTGTGTTGCATAGGACTGCAGGTTTTACGAGGATACAAAGCATTTCCGGCGCACTCACCACAGAAATAGTCAATGTGAATGTCCCCTTACAGTACTAGAGTCTTCTTATGTGGCTCAGGGGCATTTGGGCCCAGTCAGGTTGCAGGACACGTTTGCTACTGCTACTCCCTATAGCTTCATCCCTGCCCTAAAGTTCAGCTCTGCTACATCTGTTGTTTTCCACAGGACTGCAAGTAAAGCCTAGTCCTATGAAGAGAATATATCTCAGACCCGAATGCGATTATAAAGATAATTACCCAGTGCACAGAGACAAAGATCCATGAAAATGTTGTTCATCATTGGCAAAATCAATTTCTCAAACAGAAACAGCATAAACGCCTCCTTACATGTACAGAAATGTAGCACGACGCTTGTTCGGTGGTATTACTAAATTGGTGATTACTTGGGTATTGACGGACTACATTTTGGTAACTCAGAAACGCATTGCAATAGCAGAAACATCACCACCAACTCAGCTCTGCTACATCTGTGCACGATATACTTATACGTTACAGGCTCTCCTGTATTCTGTTGGGTTATATTTATCCTACATGGATTTAAAGGGGTGTAACACCATGTTCAATTGCAGTGTCACAGCCAGCTTCAGTCTCACACTTCCCCCAGGCTGTGGGTGGTTCTACAGCTTCAGGCTCCGACTCTTCTGTTCAGGCTGTGGCGCTGGTTCTAATAGCTTCCAGCTCCCACTTTCTGGTTCAGGATAGTAGGTGCGGTTCTAAAGTTTCCAGCTTCACTTCTGGTCGGCTCGGTGGGTGGCTTTTACAGCTTAAAGACTTCCATTTTTGTTTAGGCTGTGGGCGGTTCTACAAGCTTCAGGTTCCCACCTTCCGGTTCAGCTGTGGGTGGTTCTACTGCTTACAGCTCCCAACTCTTCCTGGTCAGGTAGTGGCGGTTCTACAGCTTCAGGCTCCCACTTCTGGTAGGCTGATGGGTGGTCCTACAGCTTCAGGCTCCCACTTCCTGGTCAGGCTATGGGTGGTCCTCAACGCTTCTGGCTCCACTTTGGTCAGGTAAAGGGGCGGTTCATTATACAGTGATGAAATTTAGCGTCTTGCTATTTGTACTGACGCCCTGATAAAGGGACAAACAGGTGCTGGAGGTGGTTTGTAAACTAATGCACAAGCCTGGAGCTCTATAGGGTTAAGTTTGTCAGTAAACAAAATAAAAAACAACGTTTATGTGCTTAGTGATAAGACCACAGCAAGGGACGTTGATGTCACCATTCGGCAACAGGGACTGCTAGAACACCAGAGAGGGTGGTCAAATAACTAGGGAAGCTTGGAGGTATAAGAACGAATCTAATCTTTACACTTTTTATTTTGCCATGGATATAGTCACATGAGGGTTTATTAATTTTTTTTTCAAGATGAATGTTACTTTTCAATAGCACCATTTTGGGGTACATATAACTTATTGGGGCGGATTTATCAAGGCAATTGCACCATAATTCTGAGAAAAATACTGGCACACATGTTTTACAACACATTTCTCATGTGTTTTAGATCATGTTGCCTTGTCCGGCAAAGGGGTGTGACCGAAGTAAAAGGGGGGGGGGTTAATGAAAGGAGGAGTGGCTTAGTGTGCAACACCGCACACCAAAAAAACACATCAACATTTTTGCTCAGTGATATAAAGTAAGCCCAGTGCCCAGTATAAAAGGTGTAAAGTTACATAACACATATTTATGAGCACTATAGTACATGTGGTTCATTGTAAGACTGTCTAGTCCAAGCTTACACTGTTTAAGTTAGACACTATTGCTAAATCTGCGTCATTGACTTTCATCAACTCTTTCGAGAAGGACTCGGAAAAAAACAAAACAATAATTCCGCCACTGTTTTTTTTGTATTTTAAATTCCCGCCATCTACCATATGGTAAATATACTGTGATAACTTTATTCTCTGAGTCAGTACAATTATGGAAAAATCATAAATAGGTTTTTTGGGAAGAAAGCTCCTGATTTCCAGCTTCCAGCAGCTCTTTCGGATGTTACATGGAAGGATGCACTTTATCTAGTTTAAGTATCTGCTTCATTTTCTATTATCTCCCTGTTACATTTTGGGGTTTTGAAACCAATGACCAGTTTTCTATAGAGTTATGGTTTCATCATACAATGGTCGTCCTGGAACGAATTAATACTGTATGTTGAGGGAACACTGCATATGAACACTAATATCTCTACATACTCTGCACTATACACAGCTCTGTCCATGGTCCTGATTAATATAACTGTGTTAAATGTCTTAAAGAGGGTATTCCATCTCATTGTAACATTTAACAAAGAGTAGTCAACAGGTAAATAAATATTTTTAAGGTAAATACACATTTTTTTTCTACATATTCAATCTCTTAAGGGCTTGTTCACACAACGTTTTACGGATCCGCAAAACGGATCTTACAGAATGTCAGTGTGATTAACCATTGCTTTTCAATGGCCTAAAAGCGCATCGCTCGTTCTTCGGGAGAATCGACGATGCGCTTTTGAGGGCTTCTGCGTTTTCGCAATCCGCTTTTAAGATTGACATGTCATTTCTATAGACGGTTTATGCAAAGTGAAAGCCATAGGTAGAAAATGAAGTCGCTTTTGGCACCTGTCCAAAAGCGCCCCACATTCCGGGTAAGTATATAAGCTGCGCTTTGCATCCTGAAAGCGGATGCGAAAGGCGCAGTGATGCGGCCTGCAGGTGGTATCGCAGCCGGTGAGCGGGGTGGCATCGCGGTTGGAGCTAAGCGCGTGCTGCAGGTGTATCGTGGAGTGAGCGGGGCTGGATGCTGGGGAGCCGGCGTGGCTGCAGGTGGTAGGCGCGTATGTCTATCGGGGCGTGAGATCGCGGGAAGAGGCGTGGCTGCAGATGGCTATCGGCGGGTAAGCGGTGGCTGGATCGCGGGACGGCGCGTGTCCTGCAGGATGCGATAGCGGGGAGGAGCCCGACGACGGAGAGAGGCGAATCCGAAAACGCAAAGTGAAAATAAGCAATACAATACGATCCTAAATAATAGTATCAAGTCTTGCGTTTTTCGGATTCGACCTTTCCGGACACTGCGCTTTTCAACTTCAATAAACGGATCCTGTAAAAAGGATAAAAAACCGTCGTGAGTGAACAAGCCCTAAGGGTGACGCATTTTAGAATCTTTTGCTTTGTTTTTTTTTTATCTCATCTTCTCAAGAACAAGCAACAGTTTGGCGTCATGTCTGAAAATTGGCTCGCGCCTCAGAAGATTTTAGAACATTTAAATAGTGTTAAGGTGCACTTGGAAAGTCAATCCTTTCAAAAATTGGCGTCTGGTATACTTCGCATAGTAAAACTTAATGCACCTAAAAAAAGGCGCATAGCGTATCATTGTAGTTATGTATCGGCTATCGCGGCGCATTGTATAATGGAGGCGCTAACGTATCATTACAAATGTATGTAATGCGCCTCAATAGGTTCATTGCGCTATGGAGGTGCACAGCGTATCATTGCTACTATATGCAATGAGCCTTTTTAGGTGCACTGCAATGTGTCGTGCCCGATGTATATTGTGCCTAATTTTGGTGTACGACAGTTCATTTAAATTGAGAAATATGCGAGTCAGAGTTTTTTTGGACAAAAATAGACCCAAAAAAAGGCGCTTGCTGTATTGGGACTTGCGCTAATATATTCTGCAGGTCGATTAAATTCCAATGATTTATATAGTTTTCATTCGTTGCTTTACCATGCTTTATAAAAATTTAGCTTGCATCAGCATTTTCTGAGTAACTTTTTTAAAAAAAAAAATTTCTCTTAGAGCTGTGTAGGTTAGTTTTTTTGTGGGCTAAGGTCAAGTTTTTATTGGTACCAATTCAGAGTGAATGCAACTTTTTAAATCCTTTTTTATTCCATTTTTTTCTGGAAGGCAGGATGACCAAAAAAAACCCCAAACAATTCTGCCGTTAGGGATTTTTATTTCTATGGCATTCCCGGGTGGGATAAATCATGTTATTTTAAAATAGATCGGACTTTCCTAGATGTGGAGATACCAATTATGTATAACTTTATTTTTTTTTTCATTTGTAAATGGCAAATGGGAGTGTTTTTAACTTTTAGGGGGAATGTTATGAAACTTGCCCGTTAAATCGATATAAATGAGCATGGAATGTGACAGTATGTTGTAACCAGTCATATTGTGGGCTTCATAAAAAATCTCGAGCGTGTGGTTTCGCATTTGCATAGACAAAAGTCATATCTTTGGTGCATTCAAGATTGCGGTGCCTGGCGCAAGTTTGGGTGTATGACAGTTCATAGATCTATAGAACAGGGCTGCAACAGTATTTTGGCACAAGGTACGCCAACAAAGGTGCAGTTCCATTCACACGTCGCCTTTAATATTTATTATTTTAAAAAATTTTAACTTAAATTTTTTACATTTCTTTATACTTCAACATTTAACCCCCCCTAAGAAACATAAAAATGCGTTCACTTGATTGCTTGTCCTATATACTGCAGCAGTATAGTGTAGTGCAGTATACAGGTATTTCATTCATTGCAGGCATGGAGGCCTTCACTAGGCCTCTGGATGGCATGAAAACCAAACAGCATCATACAATCGCGTCTCTGGTGTGGGGGGAATTGGGGGCTGCAACATTTACCACAGCGTCTCAATATTCAAATGGCCTGGATTGGACCAATTTCGGCACCAGTGTCAGATGCCAACTTACAGCCAGCAGCTGCCATGTATGGAGTGTGCTCAGCAAGTGAGCCCACTCTATTTCTCCTTAGCTCCCCCATGACGAGTACATTTGTCATGGAGCATTAAGAGGTTAAAGGTAAACAAAAATTCTCACCAAATACATTTCTGTTCTGATTTTGCTTTATTTCAAAGATACTGCAGGTTACCTATGTTGCTTTTACACAGATGGCTTCCTGACCACCTTTGTGCTCTAGCAGCTATGTCTTATACAGAAGTGGTATGGGGATGGGTGGTTGGTAACCTACGAATACACTCGGTAACTCTAGCAAACTATTTATTAATAGAAGGATAGTAACCTGCTGTTGCTTGTTATGAAGCAAATATTTCAGAACTGAAAATATCATTTGCTAAGAATTTGCATTTACCTTTGCCTACATGTCTAAAGCTAATCAGTGAGATGGGGATACACATTTTTATTAAAAAATACAAACCTATGAAATTCTGACAACAGCTTTTTAAAGTGTTGATCCAGGGGGAGCCATATTGTATTGTGGGTTGCTCAACTTCCCTGTGGGTAAAAAGGTATTTTCCAGGATTCTATATTGATAGTGTGATGATCTGTGAGGGTATACTGCACTCCCTTGCAGCTGTATCTGGTATGCGCAGAGGTTCAAGTAAATGAGACTGAATTGCGGCACTAATCACGGTCGTATGGACAAGTGTTGTGCAATGTTGATGCTGCAGTGAAGGGGGCACTGGGTTCCCCCCATTGATCACACTTTGCGGTCTATATCACAGGAAACATTTCTATTTTTATGCTATGTTAGGTCATATGGATGCCATAGAGGGTTCGCCTGCTTCTTTATATTTTCATCCACATTTTCTTCAATAGTGGGAAAGATGTGGATGAAGAAAAGGTCAAGAGGGAATTTTTAAGCTTTGTTTCCCAACATGATGTAGGAGCATGGAACCAATAGCACGGTGGAAACTTTATCAAATCCAGTTTTAAATTTATAGTAGATACCCACTGTTCTCTAATTTAGTACTGTTATGTAGATTGTTCCATATTTTTTTGTTACGAGCAGAAGTGATTTTTATCAATCCTTCGTTGGCTCTTATTTGGTTCCTCCACGTGACTGACCTGTTTAATTCTTTTCTCCCTCTGCTGTTTGTTCTTATGTGTTAGCAGGGATTATATGTCATACACAAGGTCCTGGCTGTGGAGAGCTTTGTGTGTTATCTGAAACTTTCAGAAATAGACCTGTAATTACTGTGTTTACTTTTGATAAATTTGCTAGCAGTTTCAGAGAAGCTTCTAAGCTAATCTAAACTAATTAGCCACCTGAAAACACAGAGTTGAATACATGAGTGAATGCACAGAGCTCGTATGCTAATTACAGACAGTCTGACCAGGAAGAGACAGGATGCATCTATGAAACTCTGAGGGGAGAAAACCCCTTTAAAGACTTTTCCCGTGAGAACCAATGGAGACAGTATTCCACTTATACATGTGACCAACACATTGCTTTCCATCTTTAGTTCACACAGATATTATACTGTATATATTATATCAAATATACCATATTATGAGTCTTTTACTGTTCAAAGGTTTGTACTTCTTAAAGTTCCCATATTAAGGGATTTCCTGTGATAAAATACCCCTTAAAGAGGTGTTCCCACCAAACACTTAGATGGCAGATCAATAAGTTATGCCATCAATGTGTGATAGGTGCAGGTCCCAGAAAATCTCTGTTTTGAATAAAGTGGTCAAAAAATTCCCCCAAATTGGGATTTCAATTGGAAATTTTCCAATTACAATAAAGGTGCAGGCTTCAGACTTTTTCCCGGGGAAAAGTGGGGAAAAAACCCCTGGTCGGGTCCCTGAGAAATGGTGGGCTTTTCTGGGGAAAAAAGGCCCAAAAAACCCAAGGGGTTTAGGTTTCTATTTTTCTTGTGCAGTGTATCGTTTTGCCCCTTTAGCGGGAAAAATTTGGCCTAAAGGGGAATTAAAACCCCCATTTTTGGGGCCCCCCAAAAAATCAACTCCACTGGTGGGTCCCAAGAATCAACTGCACTGTTGGGTCCCAAAAATTTCGGCTCCACTGGTGGGGTTCCCAAAAAATTCAACTCCTGGTGGGCCCCAAAAATAAATTTCCAAAATTGGGGGGCCCCAAAAAAATCAACTCCATTTGGTTTGGGCCCCCAAAGAATCAACTCCACTGGTAAATCCCAAAAAATTTAATCTCCATGGTGGGGCCCCAGGAAATCTACAAATTTCCCTTTATTTATATATATATATTTATATATATAATATTATAAAATATATTTTAAAAATATATAAAAATTATATATTTTATATATATATATTTTTATCCCCACAAACAATTTTTAAATTTTTAATTTAGGTTGGGAAAAACCCAAAAAAGTTTTCCAGTCTCCTCCCGGTTTAGGTCTTTTGATCCTTTCAATACCATAGAAAGCAAATGTGTCTAGGGAACCCTCATGCTCCTCTACAATGTGCTTTACCGCTTCGTTTGTGTTAAACCTTTTTTTTTTTATCCCCGGGAAAGGGTTTATTCTTGTGTTCCCACTCTTTAACTTTCTAATTGTGCTTCCCATATGTTAGTTACATTGTTTGCATATAATTACTGTATATAAATCACATGATTTTTCTCACAATTCATAAACATTTATACGGGACAGTTTTTTGTCCCCTCCATAATTGAAAAACTAGGGGCGACATGTCCCATTAGTGCTGCATCAACTGTTGACACCCTATTCTCTATATAAAATGAATTTATAGAGCCCCGCCGACTTAAAGGGTTTCCCACTTACTCTGCCCCAAAATAGTTATAAACGGAGACTTATGTGGCATGCTGGCACTTGTGGTTTCATGTTCCCCAGCAGATCGTAGCTGTAAAATGAAAAGTTCCAACTTTGGAACACCCACCCACATAAAAGGTAAAATTTTTCTTAAAGGGGGGAAGAGACCACAAAAAAAATTTGTAAAAACCCTTTCCCCTGCACTACCCAAAAAAAATTAAAAAAAAAAACCTTTTTTTCCCTGGAGTCACATTTATTAAACTTTATCTGTTCGCCTTTCATACAAAATTTAATTTTAAAAACTTTTTCTACATTTCCCTATTCCGCTCAAAACCCCCGGGGCTGTGTTTTAAGGGTTTTAGGGTTTCACCCCGGCTTATTTAGCTGCGTATTTCGGCGGTACTGTCTTCATACTGGGGCAAAAATGTAAAGCCGAAATTTAAAGGTTTAATTCTTTTTTTCTCTATAGAAAAAGCTTTTGGAAATTTATGCATGTCCCCTGCGGGTAAAATACGATCGTATTTTTACGTGCGGTGGTGGGGGTGTGGGGGGGGAGAATTGACATGTAAATTGTCACCCGGGAAAATTATGTGCCGTTGAAAATGCATGTCGCGGCCCCCCTTTTTTTTTTTTTTGGGAAATTTTACGCGGTGTTTCAGTGAGGGTTTTCCCAAAAAACCACCCGGGGTTTTGGGGCCGCGGGTACTTTTACAACTGAAATAAGCCATGGGGAAACATAGCCTATACACCAAACCCCTAGGCGCATTTAAAACACCAGGCACGACCCCTTTCGAAATTTTCACCAAAAAGGTGGGTTTGCATCAAAATAGGGCTAGAAATTTTATACCTTTGGTTCAAAATTTATGTTATTTTGCATGGATTAGGGGGCATCAATTATATTTTTCCCAAAAGGTTTTCCCCAAAGATTCCAATTCATTCAGGCGCCCCTATGAAAATTCTTTTTTAACACGGCTTAAAACGGGTGGGGCGGGGGCCCCTCCTTTCTAAAAACCGTTTAAAAGGTATTTCCCATTGCCCTTGCATCCTTTTTAGCGGGTTGCTTATGGGAATATCTTAAAAAGTACTAGTGCATCAAAAAAATTTAAAGAATACACTAAAAAGGATAATCAATATCAATAATTTAAGTCAAATAGAGAAACCCATATATTGTGTAGACTCATTACAGTATGAATGACAAGGTTTCATATAACACATTTGGGAGCCCTATACCAAAAAGATCCTGGAGAAGCCATTTAATTTTCAATGATATTCCATTTTTTTGAGATTGATTTATTACCTGTTTTTTTTAGTAAAACCACGTGGATTTGCTGTCTGTTTTGGGGTTTCACCCTCTACTACCTCCCTTTGAAATCAATGGGATAGTTATGACCACCTCTCCATGTTCAAAATGGGGTAAAGGGTAAAACCCTTTGGGATTTGGTCCCTTACCCACACATTGTGGCATCTCCTAGTGTTTAACCATCAAAGTATTGGGTGGGAATATCCCATTAAACTGATGGGTTCCGCTACTTG
>JAODAL010002999.1:57500-117500 GCA_025379985.1 Phyllomedusa bahiana
GATTGGGGACATCTGATGTCCAAGACCAGAAGTGTAACTTGCAGCTCTTCGAACCCAATGCAATAACTGTGTTACGGTCTGGAGGTGGATCCACTGGACCACCGCAGGCGATGGCGTAAGCCCACACCAGGGAGTGGAATCTAAGTGGGACCCGGTATTCACCAGAGCCGCGCAAAGCAGGTTGGTCTTGCTGCGGCAGGGTTTCCCCCAGGTCAACTACCACTGGGGGGGCTTGCCTGCTGGTGGCGGCCAAGAGTGCGAGGTACAGTAACGGCAGGGCAGGCTGTGTCGTAGACAGGCAGGAGGTCAGGACAGGCGGCTCTGGTTCGTAGACGGTAGGCAAGCAGGAGGTCAGGGCAGGCGGCAAGGTTCGTAGACGGTAAACGTAAGCAGGGAGTCGGTACACGGGAAAGCAAGACAGGAACGCTCTGGAACACTTTCACCATGGAATTTACACCAAGGATCCGGCGAGGGCTGGAAAGGAAAGGGCCCTGGACTAAATAGGAGCAGTGCCCGGCAATGAAACAATTACCGGCACACTGCCCCTTTTAAATTCAAATTCCCGGGTGCGCGCGCTCTAGGGGCGGAGCTATGCGCGGGGACCGGACACAGATGAGCGGACCCGCGGGCCGGGTAAGTGAGCGCCGGAGGGGACACGATGCACGAGCGGACCCCCAACCCGACGTGCGGGACGGGGCTCCGCTGGTGGGCGGGGGCACGGGCGCGCCTGGACCAGGGACCAGTGGTGCAGGGGTGTCTTTGCGTACAGTACCCCCCCCCCTTGGGCCCCCCTCTCTTACTGGAATGAAGAAAATCTCTGGATGAGGCTGCGGGGTTCAGGTATTCTCCTCGGCCTCCCAAGGACCTCTTTCTTCGGGCCCGATGCCACTCCCCAGCACAGGGAAGTACGCTTTCCCCTAGTTCCCCTCTTGCCCAGTTTTTCCTTGACCTCGAAGACTTGGGCGCATCACCCACAGACGAGGAGGGGACGGCCTTCTGGGAAAAAGGGTTTAAATTTAGGACCAGGGGTTTTTCAATAAGGAGACTTTGAAACGCGTTGGAGATTTTCTCATCTTTGGAGGGACCCGGAGTTTGTATGCTACCGGGTGATGCGGCTGATTGACCTCAAAGGGTCCCAGGGAAAACAGGGACCCATTTTTGTGAGAAGGATCTTTAGGGGGAAACATATCTAGACGGAGCACAACTTTTCACCTGGAGAGAAACCGGAGGAGGGATTTCTCTTGTCCGCTTGAGTCTTCATGCACTCGGAGGCACGGAGCAGAGACTGACGGGTCTGGGACCAGATGGCCTTCATGTCTTGAACCAGTGCGTCCGGAACCTCGGAGGAGGTTACCAGAGTGAGAGGAGGACGGGGATGCAAGCCATACACGATATAGAAGGGGGAGGCCCCCGCGGACTCAGATTCAAGGGAGTTATAAGAGAACTCCGCCACGGCAGCAAATTGGCCAAGTCATCTTGGCGTGCCGAGACGAAATGACGAAGGTAACACCCCAAGCCCTGGTTGACCATCTCCACCGGGCCCGTTTGTCTGCGGGGTGGTACCCAGAAGCAGAAGTCAGGTTCACCTGAAGTTGGTTGCACAGGGCTCGCCAAAACCTGGAGACAAACTAAAACTCCCGGTCCGAGACGATTTGCTGAGGGAGTCCAAGCAGCCGGAACACATGGAGGAAAATAGCTCAGCCAGGCGGGAGGCAGATGGCAGCCCTGGCAAGGGACGAAAGGGCGCCATTTGGAAAAAGCGATCTGTAATCACCAGATAATGGTGTTGCCAGACGACGGAGGGAGGTTCAGTTATGAAGTCCATCGAAATGTTGGTCCAGGGTTGCGTAGGAATGGGACGTGGCTGAAGTAGGCCTGCCGGCTTGTTGCGTGGCGTCTTGTTGCGGGCACAGGAGTCACAAGACGAAACGAAGTCCTTAACATCCTTTTCCAGTTCTGGCCACCAATAGAACCTTCTGCCTGATATCCCGGTTTTTCGGGCGCCGGGATGACCAGCCACCAATGAGCAATGTCCCCATTTTGGGGTTTAAGTCTGCGGGAGAGCAGGGGCACATAAGTCCTCCAGGGGAACCTTCCGAAGGTCCATGGCGCCCCCGAGATGAGGCGCTCTGGAGGAATTATGTGCTCGGGAGAAGTATCTTCACCCCCCACGTCGGAGGCACGGGAGAGGCATCAGCTCTCACATTCTTCTCGGCTGGCCTGAAGTGGATCGGGAAAATCGAAACCCGGGAGAAGAAGAGCGACCACCTAGCCTGGGCGTGGGTAAGTCGCTGAGCCGTCTGCAGATATTGGAGGTTCTTGTGGTCCGAGTGTTTCGGATGGGAAAACGGGCGCCCTCCAGCAGATAACGCCAACCCCTCCAGGGCCCAAATTTTTTATGGCTAGTAGCTCCGGTCGCCAATCGTGTAATTCCTCTTGGCCGATGAGAACGTCTTGGAGAAGAAGCCGCATGTTAGTGTCTCCCCGTGGGCCCTTTTTGTGTAAGAACTGCTCCGGCTCCCACAGATGAGGCATCCACTCAGTGGAAGGGGTCGTGGGTAAAATGCGGATAAGGCGTAGAGAAGGCGGACTTGAGCTTCGAAAAGCCTCCTCGGCTGGGCGGCAGTGCGTGGATTGGTTGTTTCTTGGTGAGGGTACTATCGGGGCCACCAGCGTGGAGAAGGGGGAATGAAGGGCGATAGGTTGGAGCCCAGAATGCTGGATTGCCCGCAGGCCGAAAGGGGGTGGCCACTGCCAACACAGCAGATAGTTTCGCTGGATCCCTCCGTAGGCCTTGGTCCGAGATGACGTACCCCCGAAACGGGGAGGCTGTCTGATGGAAGAGGCACTTCCCCATCTTGGCATACAGGTGGTTCTCCGGGAGTTCAGTACCTGAGAAAATGGCAACGGTGGGTCTCGAGGTCAGGAGGAGAACACCAGGATGTCATCAGGTAGACCACCACGCAGGTGTGGAGGAGGTCCCTGAAGAGTCATTCACTAGCTCCCGAAAGATGGCGGGGGGCATTGCACGTCTGAAGGGCATCACCAGGTACTCAAAGTTCCCGTCCTGGTGTTGAAGGCCGTCTTCCATTCGTCGCCCTTGTGGAAATTTGGCACAAGTTGTAGGCCTTTTCAGATCCAACTTAGAGAGATCTTGGGCCCTGCAGGCGGTCAAACAGTTCCGTGATCAACGGCAGTGGATTTCCGGTTTTTTTACGTGATCTTGCTCAAACCCGGTTTGTCTATGCAGGGCCGTAAGGTACCGTCCTTCTTACGGGGAAAAAAGAAAACCCCGCACCCGCGGGAGTGAGGACTTGCGGATGAACCCCTTCCTGAGATTCTCCTGGATGTACTTTGGTCATGGCTTGAGTCTCAGGAACCCACAGTGGGTAGACTCGGCCCTCGGGGAGGACTGGTACCCGGCAGTAAATTTGATTGGACAATCCTATGGACGATGCGGAGGCAGCTCTCGGCTTGTCTCTCGGAGAACTTTGGCGTACTCCAGATATTCGGGCGGAAACCCGGGCAGCGGGGTCCTGTAGGGTTAACGAGAGCAGGGAAGCACCGGGCGAAGGTGCCACCAAAACAACGCCCCGCAGCTGGGACCCAACGAATCACCTCTCCAGTAGGCCAGTCCAGGATAGGAGAGTGGAGCCGTAGCCATGGGAGTCCGGGGAGGATCGCCCACGAGGAGCGAGGCAACACATTTGAAGGCGATTTCTTCCTTATGCAGAGCCCCCACATGGGGGACAGTGGCTTGGTGACGAACTGGTTGGTGTCATGAGCAGCCCCGCTGACGGATGAGATGACAAGCGGTTTCTCCAGAGTATCACTGGAAGCCGATACTGCTTCATAGGGCTGGTGGATGAAGTTCCCGGCGGAGCCGAGTCCCAAAAAACGCCGGAACCTGGAACGGGTACCAGACTCTGACACGACCCCGCACAGGCATCAACAGGCGTGGAGAGGAGGAGGTTGCACCTAGGAATGCCTCTCCACAGATCCTAGGTGGGGAGTTTCCGCAAGGCTTGGGGGCCCTTTGGGGCAATTCCTCCGAAAATGCTCTGAGCTGCCACAGTAGAGGCACAAGTTTTTTTTGCCGCCGCTGGGCCAATTCTGCTCAGAGAGGCGAGCCTGATCAATCTGCATGGGGCTCGTCCGGTGGGTGTTGGCAGGGTGTGGCAAGGAGGCCCCTGGAACACCGGTGCCAGTCGAGGAAACCGGCGAAGTTGGGCTGACTGACGTTCCTGCCGAAGTTCTTCCTCCCGTTCAAGGAAGCGGATGTCAATGCGAGTTGCTAACGGTCAGGTCATGAGGGAAGACGGAAGGTCTCTGCGGCCAGGACTCCTTTTTAAATCGCTTGAGAGCCCTTTCTTGATAGTAGCACACAACGCGGCCTCGTTCCAAAACAGTTCGGAGGGCAGGGTGCGGAAATGTACCACGTAGTCTCCTACAGACAGGTCCCCTGGGTTTAAATTTAGGAGGGCGTCTCAGTGGAGGAGGCACGGGCTGGTTCCTCAAAGACGTTGCGGAACTCGCTGAAAATGACCCGTAGATCCGCCGCCACTGGATCGTTTCCCGTCCCATAGAGGTGTAGCCCATGCCCGGGCTTTCCCGGACAGGGAGGCTGACCACGAAAGCCACCTTCGCCGCTCGGACAGGAACTGATCAGTCATCAGCTCCACGTGCATAGAGCATTGGGTGATGAACCCCCTGCAGAGTTTCGGGTCTCGGTCGAACTTGGACGGGAGCGAAAGGCGAAGATTGGGACCCCTCAGAGCCACGGAACCGTGAGGCAGGAACAAAACCCCGGAGCTGGCGAAGGCTGCTTCTGCCTGGACAGTGACGAGTTGCTGCACATGGTGGATAGCTGGGTGAGTTGCTGTGCTTTTTGACGAGTTGCTGAGACTGGCGAGCAACGACGGGGCGTCAGATCCGCCAGGCTGGGTAACGGCACCTTGGCGGGATCCATGGCGGATCCTACTGTTACAGTCTGGAGGTGGATCCACTGGACCACCGCAGGCGATGGCGTTAAACCCACCCAAGGGAGTGGAATCTAAGTGGGAACCCCGGGATTCCCGAGCCCGCCGCAAAGCGGGATGGTCTTGCTGCGGGGGAGTCACCAGGTCACTTTCCCCTGGCGGGGCTTGCCTGCCGGTGGGGGGCCAAGAGTGCGAGGTTTCAGTAACGGCAGGGAGGCTCGTGGTCGTTGACAGGCAGGAGGTCAGGACAAGCGGCTCTGGTTCGTAGACGGTAGGCAAGCAGGAGGTCGGGCAGGCCCGGGAAGGTTCGTAGACGGTAAACGTAAGCAGGGAGTCGGTAACGGTAAGGCAAGACAGGAACGCTCTGGAAAAACTTTCCCATGGGGAAAATACACCAAGGATCCGGCGAGGGCTGGCAGGAATGGCCGGATAAATAGGAGCAGTGCCGGGCAATGAACCAATTACCGGCGCACTGCCCCCTTTAAATTCAAATTGCCGGCGCGCGCGCCCCTAGGGGCGGAGCTACGCGCCGGGGACCGGACACAGACCGAGCAGGAGCGTGGCTGGGTAAGTGAGCGCCGGAGGGGACCGATGCACGAGCGGACCCGAACCGACGTGCGGGACGGGGCTCCGCTGGGAGCGGGGGCACGGGCGCGCCTGCGACCCGGGACAGTGGTCGCAGGGGAGTCCGTGACACACTGTACCAGGTCCTCCACCTACCTCGGGCCAGAGTTGAACACGGATCACAAGATGTTAAGGTAGGGGACATCTGATGTCCAAGACCATAAATATAACTTGCAGCTCCTTGAACCCAATGTAATACCTGTACCAGGTCCTCCACCTACCTCGGGGAAGAGATAAACGCAGATCACAAGATGTTAAGATTGGGGACATCTGATGTCCAGGACCAGAAGTGTAACTTGCAGCATCTCGAACCCAATGTAATAACTGTACCAGGTCCTCCACCTACCTTGGGCCATTTACAATATGGGTATATGAATATTAGGGAAAGTCCTTGGATCTCTCATAGGCTGTAGAGCCTGGCTTCAACTAGTACTTTTGCACCATCACATATATAAACCAGGGCCCTGAGAAGGATCCAAAATTTCCTCTGTCTCATAAGCAGATTCTCCTATAATAAGTGCCTCCTGGTAGCTGGGGGACCAGGTACAGGTTCTGCAATGGGGTCAGGAGCTTTAAGCTACAGTGTAGCTCCCATTCATCCCTCAGAATGTCAACATGTAGGTAAAGATAAATGAAGATTATTATCAAATACATTGTTTTTTTATTTTGCTTAGATAAGAGAGATTGTATTTCTTCTAAGTGCACAGAAGTTTATCTTGGTTACCGACCATCTCTATCCTCTCTCTTATCTGATTAGGAATGGAACTTTGTTTATTTAGGATAAGGACACATTTTCACTCCTTAGAGCTCTGTAGTCTTATGTATACAGATTTTACATCTCCTGCAGTCATTTCAATGTACAGTAACAGGTTCAGCTAGGAATAGAAGAGCTGATATGCTAATCACTGCTATAGACCCACCTACAGCCTGTCAGGAAGTGTGAGTCTGAAGTGGGCTGAGACTGTAAAACAGCACGTTGAGAAAACCCCTTTAAGGTCCAGACTTCTGATATCTAAGATTGGATGTGTTACTTATCATTCCTAAACCCCTCTACAAACCTATACCACATGCCCTCCTTACCATAGACTGTTTATAATATGGGTATTCATTTATGAGATTGAGAAGTCTTCAGACCCCTTTAAGGCTCACTCCAAGGCTTAGGCGCTACTGCAACTTTTGCACCATCCTGTGTATCGCCAAGGCCCTAAAGCCAAAGAGCGGTCCATAACCCACTGTACCTCATAAGCAGATACCTGTTAAATAAAATGTCCCTGGTAGCTGGAGGAGCAGGTACAGATTTTGCAATGCAGCCAGAAGCTTCAGGTTGCACCTCTAAATCATCTCTGAGTTAAATGTGGACCACAAGATATTAAGGATGGCACCTCTGGTGTCCAAGACCTCAGACATTACTTACAGCTCCTGGACTCCTCTTTTAAATCTGTAACAGATCATCCTTTTCCATGGACCATTTATAATACAGATATCTGCTAAATAAATAGAGGGACCTTTGGGCCACTCTAAGGTTCCAGGGGCTGAGTGCAACTGCAACTTTTGCACTGTCCTTCATATTATCTGGGTCCAGGAGCCTAATGGAGGTCCAAAAGTCACTCTGCCCCACATGCAGACACCAATATTAATATTACTAATGGCCACTGATAGCATAGTGACCTGGATCAGATTCTGGAAAGCAACCAATGATCCTCCAGAGCTGAATGTGGATCAGAAGATGTTAAGGTTGGGACCCGTGGTGTCTAAAGCCAGAGGTATAACTTGCAGCTATTCGGACCCACTGCACTATCTGTACAAGGTTCCACACCTACTATGGGATTTTATAATATGGGTGTTTGCTTATAAGTTAAAGCGGTTTTTGGACCCCTCTTAGGCCCCGGGGGTTACACGGTTGAATTCCGTATTAACGCATCCGTAATTCGCGCGGAGTGCGCCAATTAGGGTCAAAAGGCCCATTCATTACAGATACTTAATTCTCTGAAACTTGGTACGTCTCCTCTCCCCCCCGGGGGGGAGATAATTGAATGTGTTACTAGGGGTTACGCGCCGCTGGAATTAAAAGTAAATGGGCCCGGGTGAAGTCCGGGCCCCCTGCTCAGTCCCCGCTCCCCCCCCCCCCCGGTCCCCACGGGAAATTGGGGGCGAAAATTAGTCCGCAATTTAAAAGCCGTGTGAAAAAGCCTTAGGTCCGGGTTTTGACCAGGGTGTGACTTCAACTTTTGAACCATCCTACATTTTGGCAGGGCCTTGGAGCCTAAGGAGGGTTCAACAGTCCCTCTACCTCATAAGCAGATACCTATATAATAACTGCTCCCTGGTAGCTGTGGACCTGGTACAGATTTTGCAATAGGGCCAGGAGCTTTAAGTAACACTATAACTCCAAATCACCCACCAGAGTTGGATACTGATCCCAAGATATTAAGGTTTTAAACCTCTGGTGTCCAAGAACAGAGACGTAACTTGTATCACCTAGGCCACATTGTAAAATCTGTACCAGATCCCCAACCTAACATGGGCCATTTAAAATATGGGTGTCTACATATGAGGTTGAGGGACCTTTATTGACCTCCAGAGAAGCCTACTGGATATTGACATTGGATACACGTTACCCCCAGGGGCTCAATTATAGGTCAGATCTTATGCATCTTTATTGATTATGTTGTTTTTATGTGTTACATATGTTTTTTTTGCTATACGTTTAACCATTCAATATATGCTTTGGTCAATAATGGGTTAATGCTCAGGTTTTGTGACTGATTAGTCTCAGGAAGTGGACATAATACTGGTCTCAGTAGCTGTGTGATTCTTACAACTAAGAGCCGGTTTACAGGCTTGAAACGCGTAAACCTACAGCGATTTTTGATCTTAACCAATGTTTTTAATGCTTGTCTAAATAAAGTGCATTTGTTTTAATGAATTGAACTTTCCGCGCACGAGTGCTGGAATCTGCAATATACCTCCTATTACTGGATATCTTCAGCCGGATATACATCTTCCTAGTGCAACGTGCGTGGAGGGATTTAATGCGGACTGCACCTGAAGGTGAAACCACTGGTGAGCGTTTACCTGCTTTTTTCTCTTTTCATTTGCTGTTATGGAGGGGCCTTTGGACACCCTTAGGCTCTCTTGGTGCACCTGCTTCTTTTGCAACACCCTATAGTTGAGCATCTTATAAGATCTCTGTTGTTGGTAGTATAAAGCTTAAATTATGCATGCCAAAGTTGATAAGGGTTAAGGTAAGCTGTATGCTAATATATACCCTGGACTCCTATCCTCAATAGACACCTAGGTGCTTCATCAGCATACTATGCACCATTTGCAGGCTTACTGCGGGGGAATGAAAGTGAGCAGAAATGACACGCTGGGAATTTGCGTCTTTTCAGCTTTTCATTTATTACAGTTGTTTTGGGGATTTTAAGAATTAAAAAAAAATCTATGAATTTAAGCTCATAATTGCAAAGTAGCAAACTCTCCGAAATACTACTCCTACCTGATTCCGCTGTGGTTCCCCAGCTAATCCATTGTCCATAAATACATCATGTCACGAGATGGTTGCAGACGCTCATCAGTATCCATAGCATCAATACCACAGCAACTGGAAAATATCTGATGTCTCAGATCAACCAGCAACAGGAGTGGTGGGGATCGGAGAAGAACCAGCAAGGAAAACTTAAAGGGGTTTTGCCACCATGTAATGTTGACGTGGGATCCTCCAAAATGGGTATTTAATCACTTTTCTAAATATATGCCATTAAAAAAAGTGAAGCCTCAGAGCTACAGCCTTAATTAGATGCCCTTGGATACCTGAGAGTTTACATTAGACACGACCAGGAGCTGACAAGAGCTGATCTAGTTGCTTCACTTGCGTTGTCTGCACTTCTTATCTCCTGGCAGGGAACATGAACTAGCTTTGAAGGGACTGGGGAAAAAAAGTCTCTGTCTCCTGTATAGAGAATCCACTAGTTCTAATGTCATTATCAGAGTAAAGATTGCAGACACTCCCTGAGCAGCCCTTCTCCCCCCGCCTGCAGCTTTGAAGGGATTGTAGAAAAATTATCCTTTGTCTCCTGTATAGAGAATGCACGGGTTTGTAAGTAATTATTTAAAAAAACTGCAGACCTCCCTTGGCTCACTGATCCATGAAGGAAATTGAAAAGAAAGCTGCCTGCCTGAGCTAATCTCTCCTGAGCAGATAAGAGCAAAAAACAAAACCCATTAACTTGTGCCCCAATAATTCCCTCTGTGATGTAGCAAAACAATTTTTGCTCAGCCACGAGATGAGCCGGGGAACGTGCAGGGGAGGTGGTGCATAACTACAGAGGGGTATTTTTTTTTTTTAAAACCCAAAAAAAACACAAGCCCCTTTTTAAAGGTCAAGGTCAAATTCGCCTGTTAGCTAGGAAACCCCTTTTTGGAAAAAACCCCTTTAAATGTATTTTATTGATATTTTATGTTATAGGGCAACACAAAGCAGCAATGTAGCAATGTGAAGTGTACAGAAAGTGATACGTGATTTTCTAAATTTTTGCAAATTATAAAACTAAAAAGCGTGCATGCACTGCTGTTAAAAGTTTGGGGTCGCCCAGACAATTTTGTACAAACTTGGAGGGGAGAGGCATGGGCCGCACATCCTCACAATATACGTTTATCTAATGCTTATCAGTAAAAACGTTACAAAAATGAACAGGAGGTTCTTAGTATACTTTTTGATCAAAACATATAGTGTGAGGATGTGCGGTCCATGCCTCTCCCCTCTAAGTTTGTTCAGACAATTTGGTGTCTTCCCTGATACTTTTATTTATCAAATGAGTTGCATAATGAATAGAAATATCGTCCAGACATCGACAAGGTTAGAAATAATAATTTTCTACTTCAAACTTTGCTTTCGTCGCTCCCTTTGCAGCAATTCCAGCATTGCAGAGCTTTGGCTTCTAGCTGTTAATTTGCTGAGGTAATCTGGAGAAATTTCCCCCATGCTTCCAGAAGCCGCTCCCACAAGTTGGATTGGCTTGATGGACACTTTTTGCGCACCATATGGTCAAGCTGCTCCCACAACAGCTCAATGGGGCTGAGATCTGGTGACTGCGCTGGCCACTCCATTACAGAGAGAATACCAGCTCCTGCTTCTTGCCTAAATAGTTCTTGCATAATTTGGAGGTGGCTTTGGGTCATTGTCCTGTTGCAGGATGAAATTGGCTCCAATCAAGCGCCCCCCACAGGGTATGGCATGGCGTTGCAAATTGGAGTGATAGCCTCCCTTATTCAAAATCCCTTTTACCTTGCACAAATCTCCCACTTTACCAGAACCAAAGCAACCTCAGACCATCACATGACCTCCACCAGCACCAAAGCAACCCCAGACCATCACATTACCTCCACCAGCACCAAAGCAACCCCAGACCTCACATGACCTCCACCAGCACAAAGCAACCCCAGACCATCAAAATACCTCCCTCCATGCTGACAGAGGGCCATCAGCACTATTCCAGCATCTTTTCCAGTTGTTCTGCAGTCTCACAAATGTTCTTCTGTGTGACCCCAAAAAACCTCAAACCTTCGATTGTCCATAACCTTCTTCTGATTTCCTCGTCCAATGCCCGGTTCTTTAGCCATATTAATCTTTTCCTTTTATTAGCCAGTCTCAGATATGGCTTTTTCTTTGCCACTCTGCCTTTAAGGCCAGCATCCCCGGGGCGCCTCTTCACTGTAACATTGAACTGGCGTTTTGCAGGCACTATTTAATGAAGCTGCCAGTTGAGCATCCCGTCAGGCGTTTAATTTTCTCAAAAATAGAGACTCTAATGTACTTGTCTTGTTGTCAGTTGTGCAGCGGGGCCTCCCACTTGCTTCATTCTGGTTAGAGCCTGTTTGTGCTCTCCTCTGAAGGGTGTAGTTAAAACACGGTTGTAGGAAATCTTCAGTTTCTTGCAATTTCTCGCAGGAAAAAAGCCTTCATCTCTCAGCAAAGGGGACCCGTCGAGTTTTCATGAAAGTTCTCCTTTTCTGGCCCTTTTGGGTTTTAAATCAACCAAAAATTTTAATCCCAAAAATTTTCTAATAGTAAAAGGGAAGGTCAGTTTTATGCTTCTCTAACGCAAACTGTTTTAAGCTTTTGTAACTACTTGCAAAGGGTTTTAGGTGTACAAAATACCCAATGCTTTCTTCACATTTCCAAACACTTTTCCCTTTAAACACGGGTGATGGGTTGGAATGGGCCTCTAACCCTAGAAATTATTGATTAACAACCGACTTTGATTTTAGAATAGTCTTTTCCAAAAATTTAAAATGATAGAGTGGATTTTGTTAATTTTGTAGTTCATTAAAAAAAAAGGTTTTCTTTAAAAAACTAAGGAATTTCAAAGTGACCCCAAATTTTTGAAGGGGGTAGTGTAGTATTCACCCCCTTGTACTCAAAACCCCCTAAATAAAAATAGTGTGATTACTTTTAGAAGTAACTAATTGTAAATGAGTACTTTTTTTAGTAATTCTTCTCAGAAACTACAGCGTTTTGTAAGGGCCTCAGAGGTTTGCTACAACTTTAGTAAACAAACGCTCAGGGAAAAACCAAGGTTACACCCAGCATTTAGGAATAAAGTTGTGGAAAAGTTATTGCGGGGTTAGGGTTTTTTTTAGCATAGACCGGCTTTGAAAACTCTGGGCACTGTTTAATCTATCTTCCAAATGAAGGGATGGCACAACTGTAACCTACCAAGCCAGGCCACCCCCCCAAAATAGGCCATTTTTTTTTCCCCAAACCAACTTGGACTGGATTTTTTGCCGGGACATGTCGCATTGTTTTTGTGGGAAAATCCCCGCCCCAAAAGCAAAAAGCAGTTGGGGTTTTTGTGCTGCAAGGATGGATTTACCCAAAAAAGTGGAAAAATGCCTTTTAAGAAAGGGTGCCACAAAAACATTCCCCGGCATTAAAGCTGACCATCGGTTGTGTTTTTCCACAATGGTCAAAGTGTTTGATTTTTTAGTTTCCTTTTCTGAAAGCCAACATCAATCTGCGATGAAGCGAAAATGTGACCTAAAAGAAAAAGCATCCCTTACCCAAATTTGAGAACCAAATACGCCTGAAAATTTTTGTTTTTTTTTTGCCAATGCAGCTTTGGGTTGCAGAGGGGGATGATTTTCATCTGATCCAGGGGTCTTTACACTAGGGTTTCAAAGGGGCAGTGACATTTGTCTGCCCGGCCCCATACCAGTGGGTTAGCAAGGTGCAGTGACATCCGCGTCCAAGCCCCAACACAGTAGGTTAGAGAGGGCAGTACATTCGTCTCCCAGGGGCCCCATCCAGTTGGTTACAGATTTTCAGGACTCCCTCTGCTCCAAAAGCCCCATACACTTTTTGGGTTAGCAGAGGGCAGTTACACGTTGTCCGGGCCCCTACCGTAGGGTTAAAAATCATAAGAGGCCCCCCGTGGGGCATTACCTTGTTCCGGGCCCCATACACAATTTAAAAGGGGGATGCAGAGGGACATGGGGCAATTCTCTTTTTTTCCGACCCCAACACAGTTTGGTTAGCAGATGCAGTAATTTGTCTGCCCAGGGCCCCCCACACAGTTGGGTTACAAGGGCAGTGGATTATCTGTTCGGGGGCCCCTACACAGTAGGGTTAGAGAGGTGCGTGACACCCGTTGCCCCGGGGCCCCCTTAACGTAGGGTTAGCAGGGTGCGGGACATCCATCTGCTTGGGCCCCCTTACACAGTAGGGTTGCAGAGGTGCAGTGACATCCATCTGCTCCGGGCCCCCATACCAGTAGGGTTAGCAGAGGTGCAGTGACAACTGTCTGCTCTGGGGCCTCATACACAGTAGGGTTAGCAGAGGTGCAGTGACATCCGTCTGCTCCAGGCCCCATACACAGTAGGGTTAGCAGAGGTGCAGTGACATCCGTCTGCTCCAGGCCCCATACACAGTAGGGTTAGCAGAGGTGCAGTGACATCCGTCTGCTCCGGGGCCCCATACACAGTAGGGTTAGCAGAGGTGCAGTGACATCCGTCTGCTCCGGGCCCCATACACAGTAGGGTTAGCAGAGGTGCAGTGACATCTGTCTGCTTCCAGCTCCCCATACACAGTAGGGTTAGCAGAGGTGCAGTGACATCCGTCTGCTCCGGGGCCCCATATGCAGTCGGGTTCACTGTTGTGTTAAACACATGTCTGGTCGCCCCCTGGTTCATTTTGGAGGTCAGCTGCTCCAGCATAGTATGTGGGTTCGCCCTTGTGCACCTTCATATTTGATATTTCACTCCTCATATCACTGGCACATGGTGCTCTGCAGTTTCCCTGTCGGTTACCCCACAATAGCGCCATTTATCCTCTCACAATGCACTTTCACCACAGCAACCGCCAACAATTTAAAAAACTGCACAGTGGCAGAAACCCAATAATCATCTCTTTTTGCAACTGATAATTGCCCCTTTTGCCCAAGACAGTAGCGAAGCCTATGTGTACAGACAGCTTATCAAACACCTTATATATCCACCAAGCCAGTTCACCACATGGGACTTCCTTCATGAGCTACGCTATGCCGACATTCAAAGTAGGAAGTGGTCATAATAATGTGCCTCCATTGTGTATTCATGTATATACTGTATATTAATATTGTCTCTGCCATTTCTGTTTCAGCTCTTCTTTGCAGATTTGATATCAGATACATTGCTAGTATGTCAAGCATCAGTCATTTTCAGTCCTTCTGCCTTCTTGCTGATTGTTTCTTGCTAATCTCCGCAAGTGACAAATGAGAGAATTATGCAGGATCATATGAATATTTTAATGACGAATATATGTAGACCTGCATAAAATGATCAATTCTGAAGTAATAGGTCGGGTGGGCAGATGGATAGCAGGGACACAGGTGGCACAAGGTGCTGGCTGTGACTAGGTTACCTGATTCCTGGCTTGTTTAAGAAGGTTGAGTTTAAAGAGAACCTGTCACATAGTTTATGCCCCCCTTGCTGAGGACAGCACAAGCTAGTGTCAGACATGCTGTTTCCAGCGCTGTGTCCCTTATTCTGTAAGATGCTGGAGTTTTCGTGTATTTAATGCTCAAATCTGCAGTTTTCAGCCAGAAAAAGAGTCATTCGAAGAGTCCTTCAGAGTCAGTTTTTTTTCAAACCCGGCCAATCGGAGGCTAGCTCCGCCCACCTCAACTGATAAACCTATTACTTTGAATAGGTAGAACCATGTGAATAACTGGCAGGTGGGCGGGGCTAGCCTTTGGTGGGTGGAGCCAACACCTGCTCATGAATAAGATTTGAGGGGTAATGCTCTAAAACTGCTGCATCTTACAGAATAAGGGGCACAGCGCTGGGAACAGCACGTCTGACACTAGCTTGTGCTGTCCTCAGCAAGGGGGGCATAATCTATGTGACAGGTTCCCTTTAAGGACAACCGACCCAAACAGGCTCAGACTGGCCCCCCCAATGGGTCTCCTGGGCACGGCATGCTGGAGTTGCTTTTCAGGGAGAAGGGCAACGAAAGAGAGGCAGAGTGTAAAAGGCATGTGAAGTCATGTACAGTAGCTATAAAGTGGGCCCCAAGAATCAACTCCAATGGTGGCCCTCAAGAATCAACTTTACTGGTGGGCTCCAAGTGTCAACTTCCACTGGTGGCTCCAAGAATCATCTCCACTGGTGGGCTCCAAGAATCATCTCCACTGGTGGGCTCCAAGAATCAGCTCCACTGGTGGCTCCAAGAATCACGTCCACTGGTGGCTCCAAGAATCACTCCACTGGTGGGCTCATGAATCATCCCTGTGGGCACCAGAAATCAATCAATGGTGGCCCAAGAATCAGCTCACTGGTGGGCCCAAGAATCAGCTCCACTGGCGGGCTCCAAGAATCAGCTCCACTGGTGGCTCCAAGAAGCAACTCCACTGGTGGGCCCCAAGAATCAGCTCCACGGGTGAGCCCAAGAATCAACTCCACTGGTGGGCTCCAAGAATCAGCTCCACTGGTGGGACCCAAGAAACACTCCACTGGTGGGCCACAAAAATCAACTCCACTGGTGGGCCCCAGAATCAACTCCACTGGTGCCCCAAGAATCAACTCCACTGGTGGGCCCCAAGAATCAACTCCACTGGTACTCCCCAAGAGTCAACTCCACTGGTGTCAAGTGTCAACTTTACTGATGGTCCCCAGGCACCCAGTCTGATACTGTCCCTATACCAGTGGCCCCCAACTTGTGGCTCTCCAGTTTTTACACTAACATCTATGTGCAGGTTCTTTCTATTACTGCATAAGCTTGAGTATGGAACAAAACTGGGCCCAAATCATAGGTTTCGGAAAGAGGAATCCCATAGATGTATTGTGCCATCCAGTTGATTTGTTCCCTGGGTAACGCAGGAACCATTATATTGCAAGGCATCTAAAATAGGCATCATGCGCTCACCCGCCCCGGATGAGGGACTATTTTATTGGCGTTGTTAGGTGCATGACGCATTGAGATGTCACATTAATTATATTTTATCTGCTGTCAATGAGCAGTGTATATTGTCTTATGCACCCACACAGTCGTCACGTGGAGAACAGCATCACCTTCCTTAGTACAGCACCCACATATCTGTCAAGGCACCTGAAATCTGCACTGTCTAGAGCAAGCATACTCATGCTGTCACCCATAGCCCCCCTCCGCCGCTATCTCTCCTCTTACCCTGCCGCAGCCCTTGTCGCTTCTCAGCATTCGAAAAATTTAATTAAGTTGGCGATCTCAATCAGTGCCAGCAGAAACCTTGTGCGCGCCTTCACGGAGTGTCAAGGGGGTAGAAATCTCGCTGGTGCTGACTGGGTGACACCTTGCAATTAGAAAGACAGACAAGAGCCGGGGATTTGTCAGACGTGTACAAGAGTGGCAATTTTATTCTCATCTTAGAAGGAGTGAATTATATGAAAGATGTGTCTTGTCAGTCAGAGATGGGCGGTGGTGGGGGGGGGGGTTCGGGGGAAGGGAAGGGGACATCTTTTTTTTTTTGAGGGAATTAAATGAAAAAATTTAAAAGGGGGAAGAACAGCTGTATTTCGGGCCCCATTTTGACATGTCAGAACTTACGGGGAAGGTTAATAGTGTTTCTACTCTGAAGAACGGAGTTTAACGGAGGAAAAAAAGTTTGAAGCAGGGGAAAAAATTAATAAAATTTGATTAGAATATAAAAGGTGGGAGGAAAAATTGCTCTGTTACAGGAGTCGGCAAATCATCATCATTGGGACAGGTCCTTCTTAAATATACCCTAAACCTAGAAGACCTTTCCCCATCCCAAGGGTTTATGACTCTCAGGTGAAGACCTAACAAATTCTAGAGGGATGATATATTTTTCCCCAAAATTTGGGGGCACCCAGGCGCCCAACAAACCCCCCACATGTGGCCAAATTCCCCTCCTGCTTTCAGATTTTGCCCCGATTTTTTTTGGGTGTATCCAATACTGATCTTGGCGCCATCTCTGGCTTCACCTTAGATCTTCTCTAAAAAGGAAAAACGTTTGAAGACAGTAGAAATTCGGAAAGATCTGATAGAATTGATATAGAATATAAAGTGTGGAGAGGACAATGCTCTGTTCCAGAAGTTGGCAAATCATCATCATTGGGACAGGTCCTTCTTAAATATACCCAACTAAACCTAGAAGACCTTTCCCCATCCCAAGGGTTTATGGACTCTAGGTGAAGGGAAAATAACAATTTTCTAGAGGGATGAAAAAATTTATTTTTCCCTCAGAATTTTGGGCATATAGGACAGCATAAAGACACCCCCAATGGGCCTAAAACCCTCCGGGGCTTTCAGGTTTATGTCCTGTAACTTCTTTTTGGGTCATCCATATGTCTTAGCCCTTCTCTGTTTCACCTTAGATCTTCTCTAAGAAGAAAAAACATTTGAAGACCGAGTAGAAATTCTGAAAGATTGGAGAAGTGATAAAAATAAAAAGTTGGAGAGGCAATGCCCTTATGGAGTAGGCAATAAACTTTTTGGGGAAGGGGCTTTCTTAAATATACCCTACTAACCCTTGAAGGCCTTTCTCCACCCCAATGTTTATGATTTTCAGATAATGACCTAACATTTGCTAGAGAGAAGATATATTTTTCTCCCAGAACTTTGGGCAACTGAGACAGCCCAATGACATCACTAACTAATAAGTATTAGAGGGAAGATACTTTGGGCACCTATGACAGCACAATGACATCACCACATGTGACCTATGTGAACGCTCCTGGCTCTACAAACCTCGTCTGAGCCTCAGGTTAATGCTACCAATTGATTGTGGTGTCTTCTTGTGTTGATTTTCTTGATTCTTGTTTCACCACATTCTGTCGCTTCTTCAGATTTATGCCCTTACTTTTTTTTTTTCAAACTACCAACATGATCTTGGCCCCATTTTCTGCCCCGGGGTGGATCGGTACTTCTCCCCAAATTTGCCATTGTTAAATTGTGGCCAATATGCTGGATCATCCAAAGGTCTGGCGGCTTGCCCCATTTCAAACTATGGTACATCGTAAGTAACACCTGGTGCAATGCATCCAGCTACTTGCATCTCGTAGAACTGATCTAAGGGTGGATCTGAATGGCCTGACATACAGTATGTGTGAACCCTGCCTTACTGGTCATGACTATTGGCTTCCACACTTCTTGCTCATTAGTATTATTCAAAAAAATATGTACAAAGAATAAGTTCAAGCTATTCAATACCTATAAACTAAATATGTCCTAAAAATACTGAAAATAGTCACTGGAAGGAAGAAAAATAATTTTTTTTTTTTTTTTTTTAACTTGTTTTTATTGCAAAACTTTTAAATATTTCAATACTTTTGGGGTTGTGGGCCCAAAAAAAAATTAGCAGGAAAAAGGGGACGCATTCTACCAAAACATGGAAGCTCAATTTTTAACTTAGTCCAATATGAGCAGTTAAAATTCGGTTGTATTTTTTTATCACTAAAAATGAGTATAACCCCACGAAAAGGGTTTGGGCGTCATGGATCATATGGTTCCCTTTTCCCATTCACTATTTTGGGTTAGCTTTTTTTTAAACCTTTTATTTAAGGAAACAAATACAAGGAAAGAAAGGGAGGGGGGAAGACAAAAGGGGAAACCCCCTGACCCCGGCCCAACACAACCCGATCCCAAGCTAAAGTTGCTGGCAAAACCCATATTCAGTCTGTGTTATGTCTATGAATAGGTTTCATTGGCGGTTGACCCGGAAAATTTTTAATTTCGAACTTTTTTTATTTTTTTTTTTTGTGTGTGGGAAAAGAGTAATAAACGGGCCAAGTGGAAGAAATTTTGTGTAGTTTTTCTTTTTGTTTTGCTGTCTATCCAGTCCTTTGAAGTGCGACAACTTTCCCGAATAATTTTAGCGTGGGTGGACTCGGTGAACCCATGATGATAGACTTTTGGCCCCTGCCGCCACGAGTATAAGAGTCTTTTTTTGGGAAAGGCTGGAAGTGGATGTATTCAGTAAAGGGAAGACCAAACAAAGCCCCTGTTTGAATTGGGCAATTTGGAAAAAAGGGTTTTAGTGGCAAAGGAGTGGACGCGGGCCAAAAAGGTCTGTATCACCGGGGGGAAGACCACAAGCAGTTCAGTAAGTCCCCAGGGGTGACTGCATTTTAGGGATGAGTGGGTGTCCGAGTGACCCAAAAGAAGCCTCTTGGGCGAGATGTATGACCTGTGGGTGATTTGGAAGGCCATTTCCCAATATGACATGGTTGGTAAATACCTAGCAGCTTGTTCAAGAGAGGTAAGAAGGAGGTCGGGGGACAGAGAGGGGATCACCCTTGGCCAGTAGGCAAGACCACCCTGTATTTTGGAGTAGTCTAACGGCTTATGCAGTGATGCGTAGAGTCTGGTAAGTAACCGTTTTGTGTGTTGAGATGTTGTCGTAATTTTAAGGAATGGGTCGTTCCAGTCTGAGCCCGTCAGATGTTTTGTGACTGCCATTATGTAGCTGCATGCCTGCATGTAATGGAAGGGGTGTGGATCTAGGGCCGGGAATTTAAGTTTAGCCTCGTTGA
Source organism: Phyllomedusa bahiana (assembly GCA_025379985.1). Lineage (NCBI taxonomy): Eukaryota > Metazoa > Chordata > Amphibia > Anura > Hylidae > Phyllomedusa > Phyllomedusa bahiana. Next base: position 77,111 of record JAODAL010002999.1, read on the forward strand.
ACGTATAAGGGTGTTTGTTTCTAAAGTCTATGAGGTCTGCTATTCTAAGTATCCCATACGACTGCCATTGTTTGATTCTGGGGGGGGGTTTCCCATATGAAAGTTTGGGTTATTTACGAAAGGTAACAGAAGGGAGTGAGTTGGGCTAAGTCCTAAGATCTGCCTTGCTTGTGTCCACGCCCGCCATGTTGTCATTAGTAAGGGGTTTTGTGTTATCTCTCGGGAGAGGTTTTGATAAGCGAGATGCAAAAGACTCGTCAGTGAGACGCAGGGGGAAAATTGCTGGTCTAGGTTAACATCCGTGAAAACATAAAACTTTTAATATAATTTATAAAAATATTCATGTAAAATATGTAATATATACAACACCAAAATCAATTCAACATACAAAGGCAATCTAAAAAGATATAGAGATAATCTCTAATCCTGTTAAATACAGCAGGAGAGAACCCATAATGCCCTGTAATTAATGATGCCTATCCAAAATATGGGATCATCGTCCCGATAAGGACGGCCCAATCCGGCCCAATGTGTTTGTTTCCAAGATGTAGTTTGGAATTCATCAGGGGAATTATATAGTAATCATATTACACCTCTTGTTTGTATATATTTATGAACCTGGATACTAATATGGATTAAGCCACTGTGTTCTCTTTTATGTGGGACACAGTTCATTGGACCACCTGAAATTAAGCTGTCCCCTAGTGTTGTCTGCATTATTAGATATAAGGACTGAAAACAGTGTGACCTGTATACCTATTATGAGGGGTAATACGATTACTATATAATTCCCCTGATAAATTCCATACTACACCTTGGAAGGAAACGCGTTGCAAATTTATTGGTGTAGGGCGCAAATAGCTTTAGGTCCCGGATGGGGTCGTCCTTATGACCCCATATTTTGGTCCTCATACCGACCAATTTATTGGTGTCTCTCACTAAGGAGAGATTTTCCCCCCTTCTAAGCCACTCTCGCCTCTCACCCAGCCAACCAGTAAGTTCTACTCTGCACTGAGGATTAGCAAGGCCCCAAAAACAGCTGTCTGCAGATGAACTTAACTGGTTTGGCTCAAATCCCTTTCACATTGCAAGGCTCCTGCGAGCTACATGTGAATTGAGGATAACTACGTGCAATAGAGTGCGCTGTGGAGCTGCTCAGCTCTTTTTTCATAAGACTTTGCTTCTAACTCTCTTCATCAGACAGAATGTTATATAACATTATGTCTGACAAAGAAGAGAGCTAGTACTCTCAAAAGCTTGCCATCAAATATACTCAGCCTTTAAAAGGTATTGACTGATTTCTTCACTCTTCCTCTGTTTTATCACTAACATGCTACAACATTCTGCTGCTGGCAAACATTCTGACTTTATCTTTAGGGGTGAAGAGAGAGGTCTCTGATCTTCAATCAACAATGAGGGCATTTGGCCCTTCTGATGCATCAAATCCCCTTTATGGGGCGGGACAACGCATGTGGCCCTCTGACCTCCGCAACAGTGAGGGCCAGGCCCCTACCTAATGGACTTTTATTACCTGTCAGACTTATCTTCTCATACTTACATTAAAGAACTGTTCCAACAGTTCTAACTTCTCGTTAGTCATTAGGGAATTAAAGGGGTTGTCTCACTACAAGGTTTGTTTTTTATGTTAAAGATCTTTCAAAAACAAGTCACTTTGCAATATGTGTCCATTAACAGTGTCCTTCCTATTCCTAGATATCCCCTCTTGTATGGGCTGCATCAGCTACTCAGGTTGCTATAGCTACAGACCTGTTTGATATATCCTGATAGGCTGTTAGCACTGGTCACTATAGCTACAGAAGCCAGTAAACACGCCCCTAAATTCATAGTGAAACCAAGAAAACAGGACTGAGGAAAGATGAATCGATGTAGTGAGACAACCCCTTTAATAAAAAAGATTTAAAAAAAAACCTTATACTATAAATCCAAAGTGGCCGGGTCCTGTGATCTTGGCCGATGTTGTCACCGTTCATTCCTCACATGACCCTGCAGCAGGGGCGTTGCTAGGGACCTAAAATATCCATGCCCGGGGGCCTCTGTGTTACATTTTGCTCAGTAGGGCTGCGTTCACACAGTATTTTAACTGTGAGCTGCGGCATGTGTTTTTATGAAGAAAAAACAAATATGTTCCTGTCACTAATTTTATATGTATTCCCTAATACCCTGTTTCCCCGAAAATAAGTCAGTGTCTTATATTAATTTTTTTTTCTAAGGATGAGCTAAGACTTATTTTTAGGGGATTTCTTATTTTTCCATGAACAAGAATTCACATTTATTGTTGAACAAAACATCAACCTGTATTAATCTACTGTAGTGATTTCATCACAAACATCAGCATAAGCAGCCAAACTCTGAATTGTATTAAAAAAAAATGCAACATGTCTTATTTTTGGGGAAACAGGGTAGATACCGTCCATTACCTCAGCAGTACATTGTATAATGATAATCAACCCTAACCAATTTGCTTCTTCAAAAGCTCTCACCTACGTAAGGTAGTATGATACTTTCTAAATAACAGTCGCCAAATAATACACCTATATATGGAGCAAATATACCATACATATGATTGTTACTAAAGAAAATACCACTATACCAAGACCCATTATTACTACTACCTACAGACCAAATAATACTGCCAGACCATAACCAAATGCAACCACCGCATGTGACTACTAATTGTACACAGGCTCTGCAGGAAAGCATAATGATGCCTCGTCCTCCACATCAACCAGTTTTATTATGATAGGAAAGCTGGGTGCCTGCTCTGGGTGATGAGGAGTCATCCATCATTCCTATATATGCCCTCATTAGTTAGGAAGATAAATAGACCCCCCCAGTAGGTAGGTGTACAGGAACCTCAGTTGGTAGGTAGGTATATCCCCCCCAGTAGGTAGGTATATAAGTTCTATTAGTAAACAGGTAGGTATATAAGTACCCTTGATAGGTAGGTATATAGGCCCCCAATAGGTAGAAAGGAAATTATTTTGGCCTCCTGAAAAGGGAGTTTACATAGCCTCCCCCAAATAGGGAAGTAGTTATATTAAAGGTCAATCAGTAGGTAATAAAAAAAACCACCCCCCCCCCCCCCCCCCCGTCAAAAAAAAAAAAAAGGTAGGTATATAGATCAGCACAGTAACTGAGCAGATATATTGTTCCCCCAGTAGGTAGAAAGGTATATAGCCAATTGCAGTAGGTAGTAAGGGATATATGGCCCCCCAGTAGGTAGGTTGGAAGGTACATAGGTCACACAGTAGCTTGGTAAGTGTATATGGTCCCAAGTAGGTTAGTGGGTGTATAGGGCCCCTAGTATGTAGGTAGGTGTATGGGTCCGTTCAGTACGTTGGTAGGTATATAGGTCCCCTTATTAGGTTGGTAGCCATAACCCTATTAGGTTGGTAGGTCTACAAAAGTTTTAATTGGTGAGGATCCGGGTGGTGAGACCCCCACTGATTGCACAAAGTGACTACTGGGTTCAGTCTAGTCCAGCCATTGAGCTGTGAATATGGGCCAAAAGTTGTGGTGACATAAAAATCTGACCACACATTCCCTCCTACTCTGCCAGACTATATCTGAGGAAGGCTCTGGGTTCAAGCTGAAAATGTTTATATGTCTGGATTCTCATTGCATTTTGCTCCTACCTAATATTGAAATATTTTGCTGGAGAACTGTCTATTGAGTATACAGAACACAGTTCTCACTGACAGTAAAGCATCTAAATAGTGTGCCGTGGATCATTATTCAGGATATTCCTTAACGTATCCATCATCTGGAGTTTATGCTGTTTAGCTCACAGAGCATTGTATAGACTGGACTCAAATGGTCCAGTCTATACAATTCACCAAAAATGTATATTAGAGAGTTGTAAGGGTATGTTCACACTGTGTTTTTTTAGATGCATGTTTGAATCTGTGTTTTGGACCCAAGCCCGCATCTAACAATGTTTAGTGTGATGTACATTAGTTTCAATGTAAAACAAGCGTCGGCGTCAATTCATGATCAGTTTTATGCAGCAGACGCCCTATTTAAAACTATAGGGTGCGATCCTGCTGCTGCCAAAACGCAGCAAAACAGGCAGCACACTTTGGATACGTCTTTGGATACGTTTTACGCAGCGCTTTTCAACCCTAAAACTTTGCATTTATGCAATGATTAAACGTTACTTACAATAAACCAGAAAATCCTGTTAAATTCCTGATACATGGCTACAAGGCTGCTCCACCAAACATATGATACCAGTGGAGCCAATACCCTTAAAGGGGTTTTGCCATGAAGTAAAATTGACGTGGGAAGCTTGCAAATAAAATAAACATTTTCACCGTTCATCATTATTAAAAATTCTGCACCGTTTTTGTTTTAGCTGCTCCTTTAGTGATCTCTTGTTTACAGCTCGTCTCCAGGGGATACGACCAGGGCTGCGAACTCCTCAGTCCTGGTCGCACATGCTCAGACATCACCTCTCCTCTCAGGCAGCTACTGAGTGTTCAAACCCCAGGTGCTGTCATTCTACTCCTGTCCTCTGTACTCCTTAATAGTCAGTCAAACAGTGCAAATAAATAAAAAAAGAAACCTCAATGAGGTCTGTGCATTGATAAAGAGAAAAAAAAAAAACACAGGTTTGGTTCCTGCAGGGATTTGAACCTAGGACCCTTGTGCCTGGAGCCAAAAACTTTCACTCTCAGCTACTCACAATTCTATACATAAACAGACCTTTCTTTGATTACAGAGAGGAAAGGCCTGGTAATGTCATCCTGCTGGGTCACATGATATGCAATTCACAGAGCTGGATGCAGAAGGTATGAAATGAGATTGTGGCAAAACCCCTTTAAGGGTATGTTCACACGGCTTATTGCAGCGCTGAAATACGCCGTGTGTTTTGGAACCACGCACTGATCAGCGCGTAATTCGAAAGCGCGGGGGGCGGCCCCATTGACATGCATTGTTGCATTGACATGTCAGTTTTCCCCCCGCGCGTACAATACGAGCGAGGAGACGACGCGTAAACCATAGCTCTCTATAAGAGCGATGAATTACCGTAATTGCGGCGCGCATGTTGCCGCGTATAAAGCGCAATGCCCGGCAAATTAAGCCGTGTGAACATGCCCTAATAGTAGCTAGTAAGAATAAACAAATGTTATCGTTTGCATTGAACTGTTACTATTATGCTATGACTTATGTCACATGCACATTAAACAAAATGGTTTAGCTGTGGCCGCTGGGGGCTTGCGGCGGCGAACATGCCATGCCAGCTATCAAAGCATCCGTAGAGTAGCTGTAAAAACCTTGGGAAAGACGCCAGCACGCCATAAACTTGACGGTAACATCCAGACACATACAAGGGGAAGGGAGCATCAAACTGGCACAGTGTGCTGCAGGCAGCCGAAACCGAGCGGTTAGCCGTAAATTCATTAGTGACACTTGTAATGTGTGTGAAAGGATCTGTGTCAATTTCGAGAGAAATGTCTGTCCGTTTCCTTTAACTTCACGCCAAATAAGAAACTACGGAAAATACCCAAATGGACCATTTTGCTACAGAAGATAATAAATACATTGCAGGTGCATCCCGGAGCACACAATAGTGAGGATATATCAGGTCTATACTTTCAACTGTATTTTATTGATTGAATTAATGCATATAACTTAAAAAATGGAGCAACTTCGATAATATTTAAAGGGGTTGTCTCACTACAAGGATTGCTGCTTTTTATGTTAAAGATCTCGCAAAAACAAGTCCCTTTGAAATATGTGTCCATTAACAGTGTCCTACCTATTCCTAGATATCCCCTCTTGTATGGGCTGCATCAGCTCCTCAGGTCGCTATAGCTACAGACCTGTTCGATCTCTCCTGATAGGCTGCCAGCGCTGGTCACTATAGCTACAGACCTGTTTGATCTCTCATGATAGGCTGCCAGCACTGGTTGCTATAGCTACAGACCTGTTCGATCTCTCCTGATAGGCTGCCAGCGCTGGTTGCTATAGCTACAGACCTGGCTTCTGCTGCAGCCTAGTAGAAGCCAGTAAACACGCCCCTGAATTCAAAGTGAAACCAAGAAAACAGGACTGAAATAAGATGAATCAATGAAGTGAGACAACCCCTTTAAAAATCTTATTTGTGTACACAGCTCCAATGTGTCTCTATGGTGACAGACTACAAACATATTCTACGTAGTCTGATTCTAAAGTCATGTCTTCCTCTATTCCTTTGTCATCTTTAGAAGAGGCTTCCTTTTGGGATGACAGACATGCAGACCAATTTGATGCAGTGTGCGGCGTATGGTCTGAGCACTGACAGACTGACCCCTAACCCTTTAACCTCTGTAGCAATGCTGGCAGCACTCATAGGTCTATTTTGAAAAGACAATCTCTGGATAAGACACTGAGCACGTGCACTCAACTTCTTTGGTCGACCATGGCGAGGCCTGTTCTGAGTGGAACCTGTCTTGCTAAATTGCTGTATGGTCTGGCCGCCGTGCTGCAGCTCAGTTTCAGGATGTTGGCCATCTTCATATAACCTAGGTCATCTTTACATAGAGCAACAATTTTTTTTCAGATCCTCAGACAGTTCTTTGCCATGAGGAGCCATGTTGAACTTCCAGTGACCAGTATGAAAGGGTGTGAGAGTGACAAGACCAAATTTAACATACCTGCTCCCCATTCACACCTGAGACTTTGTAAGACTAAAGGGCCAGTTCACACGGCTTATTGCCGACATAATTGCGGGGACGGATTTCGCCCAGCAATTACGCCGGCTCTGTGCAGCGGGGGCGGGGCGGGGGGGCTGGCTGCTCGCCGGCCCCATAGACATGCATTGTCCACGGCGCGTATCCCGCCGGGATAATGAACATGTCACTTTCTCCCCCCTCGGCGTATTTGCCAAGCGGGGAGGAGAGACGGAATCCATAGTTCTCTATGAGAACTGTGAATTACCGTAATGACTGGGACAGATTTCAGCCGCATTGCAGCGCAAATACGGCGCGCAGTACGGCTGAAATCCGTCCCAAAATAAGCCGTGTGAACGAGCCCTAAGATAATGGTCACACAGCATTTGTTAAATACATTTTTGGGTACGTTTTACATAACGAAAAATGGACCCCAAAACGTAAAAATAAAAATTGTTCAAGTTTTGATACATTGTTTTCAAGGAAAAAATTTGTTTTCCCCGTTGAGCCCGTTGTTTTTGCATTGCAGGAAATGGATGTTTTGAGAATTGACATTTTTTACACTTTTAAAGCCCATAAAAACAATAAGGATAGTTTTTGCAGTCCAAAAAAACGTTCCAAAAACCTACCACATTTGGGTTTTTTGGGAAGGGGTAACACTTATGTTTTATGTTTTGAAAAAAAGTACCCAATCGCTGTGTAAACATGACATTGTGGGGGGGAAAAAAAAAAATTGCACAAAGTTTGTCCTTTGTCACTTGGGGGTTTTTCTAAATTTTGTTGCCCCCGGTTTAAAATTGATGGTGTGTTGAGTTTTTTTTGAGGGCCCCCACTTTTACACTGTTATAAAAAGCGGGCCCACTGTTTAATTTTTACATTGTTTCAAAGTGTAAGATCTTCAGTTTTGGGTTCCCATGAAAAGTTTTATAATACAATTTTTGCCAAAATTTTTAACGGTTTTTCTTACTTTTTTTGAGATACTGTTTTATGAAAACTTTTTTCATATTAGCAGCTTCTTATGGCAACGAGGGGCCTTCATGGTTATCTAAAAACTGAGTATATCCAGGAAAATGGCCGACGGACAATAAATCTTAGATCTTAGATCATATTTAAAAAAAACCCAAAAAAAAAAAAAAAAAAAAAAGGGTTTTTTTTTTTTCCCCTTTCCTTTTTTTTTTTTTTAATTTTTGGGGGGTTTTTTTTTGGGGGGGAAAAATTTTTAAAAACCCGGGGGGCCCGGGGGGGAAAAAAATTTGGGGGGCCCCAAAACCGGCCCCCCAACCCTTTTTTTTTAAAATTTTGGGGGGGAAAAAAAAAAAAAAAGGGGAAGGAAGGTTTTTAAAAAATTTTTTTTTTAAAAAAAAAAAAAAGGAATTTAAAAAACCCCTTTTTCCCTTTTAATTTTTTTTTTTGGGGGGGGGGGGTTTAAACCCAAAAAAAAAACAAAACCCAAAAACCCCCAAAAAAAAAAGGTAAGGGAAAAAAGGGGGAAAAAAAATTTTTTTTTTTTTTTTTAAAAAAAAATTTTTTAAAAGGTTTTTTTCCCCTCAAAGGGGGGCCCCCTTTTCCCCCCTTTTTTTAAAAAAACCCCTTTTGGGGGGGCCCTGTTAAAAAAAAAAAAGGGGGGGGGGGGGGGGTTTTTTTCCCCAAAAAAATTTCCCCCCTTTTTGGGGGGGGGGGGTTTTTTTCCCAAAAATTTTAAAAAAATTTTTAAAAAAATTTTTTAAAAAAGTTTTTCCCCCCTTTTTAAAAAAAGTTTTCCCCCCCCGGGAAAAAAAGGGGAAAAAAAAAAACCCCCCCCCTTTTTTTCCCCCAATTTTCCCCCCCCCCTTTTTGGGGAAAAAAAAAAATTTTTTTAAAAAGGGGTTTTTGGGGCCCCCCCAAAATTTTTTAAAAAACCCAAAAAAAAGGGGCCCTTCCCCCTTTTTATTCCCCCCCCGGGGGGGCCCCCCCCCTTTTAAAATTTTTTTAAAAATTTTCCCCAAAACCGGGGGGGGGGTTTTTAAAAAAAATTTTGGGGGCCCCGGCCCCGGGGGCCCCCAAAAATTTTTTTCAAAAGGGGAAAAACCCCCGGGGTTAAGGGTTTCCGGCCCCAAAAGGGCCCCCCCCCCAAAGGGGGGGCCCCCCCCCCCCCCTTCCCCAAAAAACAATTTTTCCTTTTTAAAGGGGTTTTTTAAAAACCCCCTTTTTTTCCCCCCCAAAAATTTTAAGGGTTTTTTAACCCGGGTTTTTTTTTTCCCCCAAAAACCCCCCTTTTCCCCCCCCCTTTTTTTGGGGGGAAAAAACCCCCCCAAAAACCCCCCCGCCCCCCCAAAAAAAAAAAAAACCAAAAAAAAGGGGAAAAAACCCGGCCCCCAAAATTTTTTTTTCAAAACCCCCCCAAAAGGGGCCCCCCCCCCAAAAAAAAAACCCCCCCCCCCCCCCAAAAAAAAAAGGGGGGGCCCCCGGTTAAAGGGGGGGGGTTCCCCCCCCCCAAAAAGGGGGGGAAAAAAAAGGGGGGGTTTTTTTTTCCCCCCCAAAAAGGGGGCCCGGGGGGGGGGAAAATTTTTAAAAGGGCCCAAAACCCCCTTTAAAGGGGGAAAAAAAATTCCCTTCCAATGGTTTTGGGGGCCCCTTAACCCCCCAAAAAACCCCCGGGGGGGGTTTTCCCTTTTTTCCCCTTTCCCCCTTTTCCCTGGTTTTTTAAAACCGGCCCCCTTTTTTCCCTCCCCCCCCGCCCCCCCCCGGGGAAAACCCCCCTAAAAAAATTTCCCCTCCCCCAAAAAAAAAATTTTTTTTTTAAAAAAAAAAAACCCTTTTCCCCCAAAAAAACCCCCCCCCCGGGGGGCCCAAGGGGAAAAAAATTTTAAAAAAAAGGGGCCCCCCCCCCTTTTTTCCCCCCCCCCTTTAAAAAAAAAACCAATTTCCCCCCCCGGGGGGGGTTTTGGGGGAAAAAAAAAGGCCCCCCCCCCCCCCCAAAAAAACCAAAGCTAAAGGGGGCCCCCCTTTCCCCCCCCCCCCCAACCCCTCCCCCCTTTTCCCCCCCAAAATTTTTCCCGGGGGAAAAAAAACCCCCCCCGGGGGCCCCCCCCCTTTTGGGGAAAAAAAGGGCCCCTTTTTTTTGGGGGGGAAAAAACCCCCCCGGGGGAAAAAAGGGGGGGGGCCCCCCCTTTTCCCCCCCCGGGGCCCCCCCTTTAAAAAAAAACCCGGCCCCCCCGCCCCCCAAAAAAAAAAAAAATTTTTTTTTCCCCCCCCCCGGGAAATTTCCCCCTTTTTTTTTAAAAAAATTTTGGGGGCCCCCCCCTTTTTAAAAGGGCCCCCCCCGGGGGGGGCCCCCCCCCGGGGGGGGGCCCCCCCCCCTTTTTTTTCCCGGGGTTTTTTGGGAAAAAAATCACAACCCCTTAATCTGGAATTTAAACTGCGAGCCCCATGGGGAACAGAGACCAATGAGAATGATGACAATCTCTCTACAACGCCGTGGACTAACGGTGCTATATACATAGTTCCATAGTACGGTTGAAAAAAAGACACGTGTCCATCAAGTTTAACCAAGGGTGGGGAAATTGTGGGTGAGGGAGAGAAACAAGGTTTTAACCCCACCTAAAACCCTGGTGAACCCCCTGAAACCAAAAGGCAAAAACCAACTGCTCCAGTGGGAGACCCCATTTGACCCCAGAGCCTCCACCACCAGGACCCCAAGTTTTAATAGAAAATCCATTAAATTTTTTGTTCCGGTTGGTATCAACCCTTTTTTAAAACCCACCTTTTTTCCTGCTGTGACCACCCCCCCGACGGCACCCCACGTTTACATTTTCTTAAAATAAACGCTTTTTCCTCTGGAGTTGAATCCTTTTTTCCCCAGCCAAAGGGAATTTCCCCCCTTGTTTTTTGAGGGGCTTTACTTGAAAATCTTTCCCCATATTTTTGTGGGGCCATTTAAATTTTATATAAATTAATCATGCCCCCCCAAAGCCTCTTTTCTCAAGATAAAAAAAGTTAATTCTACAAACCTTCCTCATAAAAAAGTTCCCCTTTTTTCCCCTTATTAGTTTATATAAATGAATAAATGGGGTGGAGGGCTTTGCATTGGTATTTACTATTCACCACGCCATGTTGGTGCGGTTCTTACAGGGGGTCACAGTTGCTGCCCATCACCGTCCTCATTCATTATACAGCATAAGTGGAGGAGCAGAAAAAAAAAAGAAAAAGTTGAATTTCATATAATTCAAAAGTGAGAAAATTTTTTAAAATGCCTTAAAAGGCGCTGACATTTCTGATTAATAGCACTAAATGTCAAAGGAATAACAGAAAAATATTTCTTAATACAAAAGAGATGTGAACTCAGCCAAGGAAAGGTGCCTCCCCGCTGTGCCCATCCAGCGGCCGGTGTGGGCAGCTATGCGGAAGCGGGGTGGTTTTTTTTTGGGCACGTGTTTTTGGGGTACTTGAACCAAACCCCTCGAATAAGTCTTCAGCCGCTCCAGCAGAGCGGTGTCCTAAAGCGATTTATGGCTTTAATAACCCGAGGGTCCCTGCGGTGCCAACGTGCAATTTTCCCTGTGTAACGATGCTCCAGGTCTGCTAAAATGAAAACATAAATCAGGATTATTAGCGCTTGTGAAAGCCCGCTGTGTTTCGTCAAATCCTCGGCCAGGCTGCCAACGCCGTGCGCTGGAGGGAGACCTGCAGCTATTTATGTCTGAATGCCCGCTAGCCCGTTCCGTGTTCGGATTATTTACATTGTTATTTAAACCCCTACTCTACACGATTCGTCACGAGGCTGGGGTTTAGAAAATTTCCCTTGACTGGAAAAATCTGGGCCGGGCGATGAGGCAGTTTTGCTTTCCATCAATGGAAAAAAATACCTCAATGTTCAGAATGTTTCTCATTTTTGTTTTCTCACAATAGATCCAGAATTCTGCAATGATTCATTTCTTAAATTAGGTTTATAGCAGTCAGCGCTCAAAATCCTTTATAAAGATGTAAAGCCACCAAAAACTGCATAAATCAAACACAAGAGAATGTATGAAACTTTGCAGTACAGGCAGTCCGCGACTTACACTGTTCCGACTTACATATGTGCCCTAGTTACAAACAGAGACTTATGGGGCGTGGGACTTGTATTTTTTGTTCCACAGCAGATGTAGTTGGGACAAGTTCCCCGCCGCTGAAGGTAAAAAGGAGGTGAAATCTTAATGGGGCACAGACAGCAAAACAAATGTAAGAACCCTTCACTGCGCTATCCTAAGCTAAGTTTATAGCAGTCAGCACTCAAAATCCCTTATAAAGATGTAAAGCCACCAACCTTAAAAAAATGCATAAATCAATAACACAAGAGAATGTATGAAACTTTGCAGTACAGGCAGTCCGTGACGTACACTGTTCCAACTTACAGCCCCTAATTACATACGGAGACTTATGTGGCATGCTGGCACAGTTCCAGCATGCCACAGCAGCACATGAGGTAAAAAGGAGGTGAAATCTTACAACGGGGCACAGACAGAAAAACAAATTTAAAAACCCTTCCCTGTACTACACAAAACAAAAAAAAAAAAAAAAAAAAAAACATTTTGTGCTGGAGTAACATGTAATAAATCTACCTGTTCTGACTTACATACAAATTCAACTTAAGAACAAACCCACAGTCCCTATCCCTTTCATAACACAGGGACTGCCTGTATATCTTATTAGAGAAAAATGCCTCTTTCTCCACTTATTCCATTTCCCTCCTTCTTGCTCCTTTGACCCCAAACTCATCAGGTGAATCTGAAGGATCACAGATCAGCTCTCTGAAGTATGGCATTAGGCTCTTCGCACAATTTTTTTAAACATGATAAGTAACCGTGTACTGTATGTACCAGGAAACCGCCAATCATATATATGTCAAATGTATCTCTAGATCCACATTACTTAATGGAGGCCAAAACAGTGTCATTTTGGCCTCCATTTAGGTCATATATGTCAATGTTCAAATCTCCATACACCTATCAGGTGCTCTCCCTAAGGAGAGATATTCCCCATTTCTGCCTACCACCCAGCCAGCCACTATCGCTCTGCTCTGCACTGATGAGGGGCAAAACCCTGAAACAGTTGTATGCAGATGAGTGATGCTGTCTTGGCTAATATCCCTTTTGCTTTCTAAAGACTCAGTGGGTCAAAAACAAATTGAGGACTTGTTACATCCAATAGAGAGCGCTTGAGCTTCTCAGCTTCTTTCCCATAATGCCTTGTGATATGCAGATGCTTTGTGGAGTGGAAAAGGCAATTTCAAATCTCCACACACCTATATGGTGCTCTCCACAAAGAGAGATATTCCCCTTTCTATGTCAATGTTTGGAATAGTAAAGAAAGAAAACAGACACGGCCATAATGACAGCTCCATGGCTGGACAAAAAACTGTTCCCAGTAGGTGGCAATATAAGCTCCAGTGCTACATAGGAGATGCCGCACAGGTGCAGAATACTGATGAACAATCGCTCACACACCTTTCCATGAAAGAGGGCAGCTGTTTAGTAAAAAACTTCTCGGCCTCATGGCTAAGATCGAATGTAGTATCTGTTCTTATCAGTCGTCCTGGCGGTTTAAAGGGGCCGCTATAGGATGGCTGTGTCGGAGCAGAGAACCACACTGGGGGGGAGGGAGGGGGTTTTACGCGTTGCTTGAGAGACAGCAGCCATAGGTGACCCCCCCCCAGGATCGAAGCCATGTAGGTTTGAGGGGACTATGAAGCCCTAAGTGTGATGTGCCCCAGGATTGACGACCCTGGGGTGCCTTAACTCACTTGGTATGGGACCCCTCTTGAGTTTCGGCACATTTGCACTGCACTTTAACTTTCACTGCCACTTTGAGCCCACGTCCTTATTCACAGGCCTTCTGGCTAGGTAATAGGGAAATTTTTATAATTTCCGGCCGGATGTCCGGGCAGTAGTAGCCACTGTGCACATTCACCTTATTTATTTTTCACGTCACGTGTGTGTTCGTTGTCACTTTTGTGTTTGGATTTTGGGATGCGGACCACTTCTGGGACCCCCCCGAGGTCTAGGGGAGAATGTGTGACCATCTGGTTCCTTTCACCCCTGCAAAACCCCGGCACTCTTCGGAGTTTGGCCACCAGGTGAGCACTTGGTCGAAGTTTGGTTTGGCAGGCCATTTGACGCCAATGTGCAAGCTTGTAGGTTCATCTGCTTCGGCAGTAGGGACCATTGTCACTCTTCGGAGTCGGCGACCTGGACTGCGCTTGGTTGAGGTTTGGTGTGGCAGGCCATTCTGATGCCAAGTGTGAGCTTGTAGGTTCGATCTGCTTCGGCAGTAGGGCCATTTGCCACTCTTCGGAGTCGGCGACCTGGACTACACTTGGTTGAGGTTTGGTGTGGCAGGCCATTCCGATGCCAGGTGCTAGTTCGTTGGTCCAATCTGCTTTGGCAGTAGGACCGTTTGTGCAACCCCATGCAGATGCCTTCTGGCTCGGTGGGGAAGCATTTTGTTCTCTTTCTGCTTCGGCAGAAGGGAATACGTATCGTGTATTCCTGTGCAGGTCCCTTCTGGTCTGGCAGGGATACTCTTCTGGTCCAGGTATATGGGGGACCCATTACTTTTTAGTATGGGTCTGCGAAAGACCGTATCCTGATGCACTGTTTTTGTGTGGCACTCGTGTTGCACTTTTTTTTGTGCATTTTGGTGTTAGTTGCACGTTCTTAGGGCTTCAATAAAAAAAATAAAAAAAACTGTTTAGTAAAAAACTGCACATTGAATAAGAACCAGTTAACACTAGTATGCAGAAAAGCCACAGCACAATACTTAATAAATTCTTTCCAAATCAGACAATTAAATTTTCGGGATTTGGTTTCTCATTTCGTTTCTCATAGTTGAGGTCGACCTATGATGTCAATTACAGGCCTCTCATCTTTTAATGGGGGAACTTGCCCAATTGCTTAGAGACAACTGAAAATTAGAGCTAGAGCTTGTACGGCTATATAATAACACAAATAGTTCTAGTCCTCATCCACACACAACAGCTTATCTTAAAAAGTTACCTAAAAGTTTAGGTTTGCTCTAAATTATAAAAAGCTGGCTGCCTACAGCCACCACCAGGGGGAGCTCACTAGTTTACTGCATACAGTTTATATATTGTAGTTATCAACAACACAGCATACAGTAAGCTTCCAGGATTCCTATAGCGCCCATTGCACGCAGCCAAGATGTATCAAGTGGAAACGGGTGCATAGCAATGCCAAATAAAACGTCAACTGTATAATATATGGACGGCAAAGCAACTATGGCTCATAGATGGGGAATCTCAAGGACATCTTTAATTATTATTACATGAAACATCCATAGGCTTTTATCATACATTTAATTATAGTGATAGTAGCAATAGCAGTTCCTACAGGGTCCGGGTGTTAAAGCGCCCAATTTAGGTGCAAGAACAATGCACCTTTTCGTAGGTAATGACAGTTGGCGACTTTCTGCTATCACTACTATGTGGGTTCTCTGGTTTATGGTGGGATTATCCATACCTTTAAAGGGGTGTTCCCACCATGTACTTTGATGGCATATCAAAGTTTGATAGGTTCTTGTCCCATCTCTGTGACTTGCACCTATCTCGCGAAATTGACGGCTCAGGGGGAAGAGCTGGACGTGATTGTGCACGACTCTCCATTCTGTTCTATGGGAGTTCCCACTATAGGGGAGCGGAATGTTCGGTTGTACTCAAAACTCCCATAGAACAGAACGGAGTATTGTGCACAAGTGCTACCGGCTCTACGATCTGGGCCAACAATTTTGAAGGTGCAGGTCTCACCTTTGGGACTTGCACCACTCAGAATTTGATGGCATATCCTACCGATGTGCCATCAAAGTACAAGGTGGGAACACCTCTTTAATCACTGCTACTTATGTCGCTGGATCAGTTTCCAGTCATTAGGAGGTGGGGGCCCATCTCATTTTGCTACGGGACTGAGTAAATTCTACTCATGCCCGAGACTCTTACTAAGTACACATTGTACTTCTTTACCTATGAATCTTGTGTTGTAGATGTGGCATTCAATACTTATCACTATAAACAAGTTAGTAAGCATGACCTACGAGGCTCTCCAAAACCTCTCCCCTCCATACATCTCTGCCCTAATCTCCAGATACCTCCCCTCACGCAATCTCCGCTCCTCACAGGACCTTCTCCTCTGCTCTCCTATTATCAGCTCCTCACACAACCGTCTCCAAGACTTCTCCCGTGCTTCCCCCACACTCTGGAAATCACTGCCTCAGCACCTCAGACTCTTAACCACCCTCAAAGGTAACCTATCTCTTCAGGATTACCTATAACTAACAATAACCCCGCTCCACTACTCCACCCAGCAAACATGTCTGTCCCTCACCTTCTGTCTCTTCGCCCCTTCCCTGTAGATTGTAAGCCCTCACGGGCAGGGCCCACTCTCCCTCTGTACCAGTTGTTAGTCACTTAGTAATTGTTTGACCAATGTTATTAATGTAACCACCTCGAATGTACAGCGTCCTGGAACCAAGGGAGCTCTAAAATATATAATAATAATAATAATAAACACCCAAAAAACAGTTCCCCAATGGTCAAAGAACAAGGAGAACAAATGTACACCGCTGTTTATTTCCTGTTTGCACCTTCTACTTCGGAAACGCCATTTATAATTCATCAAAGTGTTTAGAAGCAGAACATCGTTCTCATTGTGATTTTATCAATTTTTCAGATACTGTACAGAACATGTGTGGAAAGGCATTTCCTATGACAAGGTCAGTGGGTTGTCTGTGGGGAGGCTAGAAAGTGCACGTTAAATTGATTCCAATAACAGAAGCCACAAGTTGTAAATTTAGGGAGAAATAGCTGTGCTAAGCTACAGAGTTACTGTATATCCTGGTAATAGCTGGTCAATCTGATATTCCTTATATCGATCTGCATGTTAATTACAATGTGGGCCCTTCTGTAGTGGAGATCCCCAATTGGTGGCTCAACTGCTACAATACAGTACTACAACTCTCATCAGGCGCTTAAAGATGAATGCTTACACATAGGCTGTTTCTAGTACGGAAGCTCAGTTCCATTCAACGCCTATGGAAAAAGGAGCACTGTCTCTGGAAGAAAGCAGCCATTTTTTTCAGATTTTCACAGACTGTATTTTCATTAAAATAAAATCGCCGGTGGTCTCTCTCTCTCTCCTCTTTCTTTCTTATTCTCTCCTTTCTGATAATCGCGGCGACAATAAGCGTGTTGAAGGTAGGCTAAGGGTCAGATTATCTGAAACGCATTCATAGAGCCAGCACCCGGAGCTCAATATGCTTTAAAGGGTGTTTGCTCACGAGTAAAATGCGTTGGGAAGCTTGCAAATTAAATACATAAACTTTTTAACCATTCATCAATTATATAAAATTTCTGCACCGTTTTTGCTTTACCTTGCTTTTCGTGAGCCATTGTTTTACGTCGTTAGGTGGATAGAACAGTGGCTGGGCGGAGATCCTCAGTCCTGGTCGCAATGCCAGAATATGCTCTTCAGACAGTCTCTGAGTGTCACCAGTGTTGTCATTTACTCTTATTAATTAGTGATCGAAACAGTTCGCACAATCAATTAAAAAAAGAACTCAATGAGCTTTGTGTTTGATAATTAAAGAAAAAAAAAATTTTCCATGGGTTTGGTTGCTGAGGGATTATTGAACCTAGGACTTTGTGGTGGGAGTAAAATAAGCATTCTTAGGTACAGTGTAGCTATCTTGTACTTCTGTAAATATTAATACAGACTTTCTTTGGGGATTTCAGAGAGGACAAGCGCTGGTGATGTATCAGCTGGGTCACATGATATGTCAATTCAAACAAAATCAACGCCGTCTGAGAACAGGTGAGAGCTTGAATGACAAGGAGGTATGAAAATGAGGTCGTGGCCAAAAAACCTTAACTGGTTCAAGTCTGGGGAATTAGAAGCAGGGTTGTACATTGGTCCTGCTCTTCAAACCATGTCGGACATTTTGATAAGTTGTGTGTGGCATGTCGTATTGTCTTGTGAGAAGATCCCATCGTCCAGGGAAGACAATCGAGGTATTGGTGTCTGTGATTGCATAGGATGGATTCATACCAAATTGTTAAGAGTGACTCTTTACTATGGATGAGCGGCTCATAGAATCGCCCAAGATGGTTGTGATTCTTTCAGCCAATATGTTTGCAGGGTGTTTGTTCTCTGATGTTTCTTGTGAATTGTCATCCATCCAGTGATGCTGTCGACAAAATGTTGAGACTCAATCGAAAGAAGGCAACATTTTAAAATTAGTGCGAGCGTTTTATCTAAAAACGGCCCTGAAAATAAAGCTTTTTTCTGTAATAGCAGCTTGGTGAGAGAGGTTGCTGTTGACATCTGTATGCTCCAGGCATACACAGTAGGCGTTTAGAGAGGTGCAGTGACTATCCGTATGCTTCCTGGCTACTACCCCCCCCCTGTAGGGGTTAGCAGAGGTGCAGATTGACCATCCGTTGATCACGACCCCTAATACCAGTGGGTTAGCAGCGGTGCAGTGGACAGTTGCTCGGACCATACACAGTTGGGTTAGTAGAGGTGCAGTGACATCGTCTGTTCAGGCCCATACACAGTAGGCCGTTAGCAGAGGTGCAGTGAATCATCTATCTGGGGCCATACACAGTACGGGTTAGAGAGGTAGTAGTGAATCGTTCTGCTCGGGGCCCATACCAGTAGGGTTAGCGAGGTGCAGTGCATCCGTCTGTCGGGGCCCCAACAAAGTAGGGTTAGCAGGAGGTGCCAGTGACATGTTCGCTCGTGGCCCAAACAGGTAGGGTTAGCAGAGGTGTAGTGACATCCGTCTGCTTCCGGGGACCCACTACAAGTGGGTTAGCAGAGGTTTGTGCAGTGACTCTGGTTCCTCCTCGGGGCCCATAAAGTTTGGGTTAGCAGAGGTGCAGTGACATCGTCTGCTCAGGGACCATAACAGTAGGGTAGCAGAGGTGCAGTGATCATCTGTCTGCTCATGGGGCTCATACCCAGTTCAGGGTTTGCAGGAGGTGTGAAGGGCACATCCGTCTGCTATGGGGCACCATACACTGTAGGACGTAGGCTGTTGTAGAAGAGTGTGCAGTGACCTCGTATATGCTCCGGGGCCCATAACAGTGAGGGTTAGCAGAGGTGCAGTGACCTCTGTCTGCGCCATACACAGTAAGGTCCACTGAACTGTTTTGATAGATACATGCCTGATTTCCCCCTGTTTCATTGTGGGGGATCGCTACATAGCGTAGTCACTTATATCCAATGACGGTGTTATTCTACTGTTTCCTTACACTTATTGACTGCAATGGCCACCATTTTTCCACTCACGTACAATTTATCACGCAGCCCGGGGAACCAGTACAGAAACTGTGCAGTGTCAGCAATACTGCCAGTCTTGGCCCAAAAAACCAATTATAAATCTTTCTCTGAGCTTGATGTAAATGCTTCTTATTACAAAAACAAAGGCCAGTAATGAGTGATATGTGTGCAGACAGCCTATCTCACAACTTTTACACCCCCCAAGCCAGCTCACCACACGGGACTTCCTCCATGAGATATGCTCTGCAGACATCAAAAGTAGGAAGTGGTCATAATAATGTGACTGGGTTATGCATTGATGAATTGCTACTTATGAATTTCCTTAAAATGTCCCCAAACCAGAGCTTCTTGTTAAAACAAGTGAAGCTGTGATAGAGTTAAACCCTGAGTCCAGACAGGTGTTCCTGAAACCTCATCCTCCGCCGTGTTCCCCGAGGACTGCTTGTGCACAGAGCTCTGAAATGAAGAGATTAGAGCGTAATATAATGTCTTAAAGAGGAAAAAAATGCAACAGATAACAATGGAGACTACTGTGTTCAAAGAAGACGCAACGTCTGCAGCAAGGGTGATAGGCTGGAATGGACAAATAGCACTTATCCTAGTTTTATCTCCAGCCGACAAAATATTTGTTCCAGGTACAACAGAAAAAGTCATCAAATGGGAATAGAACTACTGTGAGCATGCTGGACAGAAGCCATGGACCAGCTTGTAATGTCATCATATATATAGGACAGGGATGGTCCATGGAGAAACAAGGGAAAACCTCAGTGAGCCCCTGGACATTTTTGTCCACCGGGCATGGGAAGTCTGGGACTACCTTTCAGGGAGAAGGACAGAGGCATTGCTGTAATTGTAGTGTAGCTATAAGTGGGCCAAGAATCACTTCACTGTGGACCCCAAGATAAAGAATTCAAACTCCAGGTGGGCTCCATGAATCAACTCACGATGGACCCAGAATGAAACTCACTGGTGGGTCAAGATTCAACTCCATGGTGGGGTCCACTGATACTCAACTCCACTGGGGGCAGATTCAACTTCATGGTGGGTACCATCAGAATAACTACACTGGTGTTGTACAAGAATAACTCCACTGTGGACCAGAATAGAAATCAACTTTCATGGTGGGAACCATGAATAGTCCACTGGTGGGATCCATGAATTAACTTCACTGGTGTGGTGCACCAAGAAATCAACTCCACTGACTCGCGGCCACAGAAAATCAAACTTCACTAGAGGGGCACAAGAATCAATTCACTGGTGGGGTACCAAGAATAACTTCACTGGAGGGACCAAGAATAAACTTCTGGAGGGGCCTCAAAAGAATCAACTTCACTGGGTTGGCCCAAGAATCATACTTCCACTGATTGGGAAAAAAGAATCAACTTTCCACTTGAGGGCCAATATCAACTTCACTGGTGGGCCCCCAAAAATCACACTACATGTCTGGGCCCCAAGCAAATCACTTCCTGGAGGGGTCAAGAATCAACTTCATGGTGTGGTGTGTAACCAAGAATCCCCAATCCCATAGGTGGGCCCCCGAAGAAATCAAACTCCATGGTGGACCCAAGAATCAACTCCACTGGTGGTCCCCAGAATCAACTCTACTCGGGAGCCTTAAGAATTCACACATCCTGGTGGGCCATAAAGATCACATTCATGGTGGGCGCCACAACAATCAACTTAACGGGTGGGCCCAAAAATCAATTTCACTGCTGGGCCCCAAAGAATCAACTTCACTGCGAGGGGCCTCAAAAATCAACTTACTTGTGTGGGTACCAAGAATCATAACTCCATGGTGGGCCAAGAATCAACTCCATCGGAAGCGGCCAAAGATCAACTCACTGGTGGTCCCAAGGAATAAACTTCTACTGGAGAGCTTAAGAATCAACTCATGGTGGCCTTAGAATCAACTCCATGGAGGTTCCCAAGAATAATTTCTGGTGAGCTTAAGACATCAACTCCATGGTGGATCCCCAAGAATCAAAGCACAACTGTGGGCTCAGACTCAACTCACTGGTGGGCCTTAAGAATCATACTCAAAACTGTCGGGGGGCCCAAGAATCATCAACTTGGTGACGCGCCCAAGAAAATAAAAATTTTTGCCCCAAAACTCCCACTGGTGACGTCAAGAATCAATCGTGGTGGCCCCAAGAATCTCTCACTGGTGGTGCCCAAGAATAACTCCACGCTTCATCATGAACATTCTCTTCATTTACGTTTCATTGCGTAGGTATGGTGCAACAGCTGAATATTACCAATAGCTCTGTACTCAGATTCCATCTGAAATGATTGTAGAGTCACCCCCACAAGCACTTCTCCATTTTGAACCAGACATCTCCGAGGCCTGTTTACGAGATAGGTACATGTTCCAGAGGTAAGTCGGGCATTTAGGACAGGTATGAGATGGGAACACCCCTTTAAAGTAATGGCAGCACCATACGAGTGAGGGTTTTTAGGGGTTATACGTGTTTCCCGAAAAAAACAAAAATAAGACAGTATCTTTATATTTTATGTGGCGTGTGAGACTTAGAAGTCGATTTCTCGCACTCGATGTTTGCAGCAGTGAGTTCCTAAGGTATGGGTTACCACGTTGCTGGCTGTCTCGTGGGGAAGGCAGCCGTTGGCACGGTCACAGAGTTACTTACCTAGGTGGTAATTAGGGCGAGAGTTGCTCAGCTGTCTTGTCCATCAGTGGTGTTAAATTAGTCATGAGTTTTCAGGTGCATCAAGGGGGAGGCGTGTGAGCTCACGTAGTGAGAGGGGCGAATGCTTGCCTAGGAGGAGTATCCTGGGTGCTTTTTCCCTCTTGGCTTGAGAGAAGCAGAACCCACATGACTTATATGTAAGTGTGAGTTACGGTTTGTTGGGGTGGGTAGTAGACCAGCATGCTAGTGAGGGATCGCTGTTCGTTTAGTTAGTGGTGGAACGGCTAGGATTTATTTTGTTTGTGTATATGTTTTTTGCTGTGTTGTGTTTTTGCTTAAAGAGGACTACTGCTTTCGACTTGCAGTCGTTTTACCAAAGCTGGCGATCCCAGAGGACAGTGTCCCCAGGCTGGGCCAAGATGGCGTGGTCAAGTGAACCGAAATGAGTGAAACGTCTTACAAAGAATTTTTGCTCATAAAGACGAGGCTGCTGAAAGATTCTTTTTAGGGGATTTCTTATTTTTCTATGAACAATAATCAATTTATTGTTGAAACAAACACATTCAACTGTAATAATATTATTAGTGATTTATCCAAACCATCAGCATAAGGCAGCCAAAACTTCTGTGAATTGCTATCACAAAAAATGCACTAGGTCTTATTTTCGGGGGTGTCTTATTTTTGGTGAAACAGGGTATGACAAAGGGGTTGGGGTGCAGGGGTTAATACAGACACATAATCCATTCTCCTAGCCAGTTACTGACCTACAAAAAAAATGCTGTAGTAAGTAGAAACAAAAGCAGCAGCGCAGCGGGGGTGCAGTAAACCTTTTCCATTTGCTGGCCCTCTTGTATAAATCCCGGGGGACTTCTGATGCTACAACACATGTCTCCCTTCTGCCCCAGAGAAGTTGTTTTAAGAAGCAGAAGTTGACAAGTGATTGTTTGGCTACAGATGGAGTAATAAATATTTAAATTACCGAGGTGTAAAAATAACCTATGCTTATGCAAATCTGTATGCTACAAAGTAGCCAGGTTTGTACAATCTGCAACGCTGCACAGCTTGTTGGATCACTGGGGAAGACTAAATGTGTCTTTCATCTATTAGGTCAATGCTGTGAAAGTGAATAAATGAACTTATAGCCACTACAGTTTCATGCATGTCCTTTGGATTAACGTGTGGGGTGCGGCAGGGGCGGTAGAGGACGAAGGTTTGCGATTATACAAAGTTTGTCTGGAGCTAATGAAGTAAAGATGGACAGACACGTCCTACTGGTTGGAACTGGACCATTGAGATCCCCTTTAAGGAGGCTACAAACACAACCCCTCTGGCACCAAACTAGATTCAAAAAACTAGTACCTTATCTCCAACCCATAGAGATGACAACCAAGTTATTGGAGATGGCTCTTATCTGTTTTGCACATTTTTTTTGATTACCTAAAAATTGGATGCCCCATGGGTCAAAGCCCTAGTGATCAATGAGTGGACACAAGCAGGACATGTTCAACTTTTCTTACAGTAACACAACAGGGGAAATTAAAAGTTTTTCCCCATCTGGCTGTTTTACAGAACCTGCTCATCAGAGGCAGCTTCAGGCTCCCATTTCCTGTTCAGGCTGTAGGGGGTTCTACAGCTTCAGTCTCCCAATTCCTGTTCAGGCTGTAGGGGGTTTTACAGCTTCAGGATCCCACTTCCTGTTCAAGGCTGTATGGGGTTCTACAGTTCCGGTCCCATCTTCCTGTTCAGGCTTGTAGGGGGTTCTACAGCTCAGGATCCCAATTCCTGTTCATGGCTGCAAGAGGGTTCTACAAGCTTCAGGGCCTCCCCTTCATGTTCATGGCTGCAGTGCGGGGTTTCAAAGCTTTTAGGTTCCCAATTCCTGTTCAGGCTGTAGGGGGTTTTCTCCAGCTTCAGTCTCCTAATTCTGTTCAGGTGTAGAGGGTTTACAGCTTCAGTCTCCCATTCTGTGCAGGCATGCAGGGGGTTCTTTACAGCTTCAGTTCTCCACTTCCTGTTCAGGCTGTAGCGGAGGTTTACAGCTTCAGGCTCCCACATTCCTGTTGAGATCTGTGGGGGTCTTAATCTTCAGGCTCACTTTGGTTTCAGGCGTGGGCGGTTCTCGCATATGACTGACATTTCAGCTTTGCTATTCCTAGCTCAGTCTATTAGAGGAGCATTGGTAATGGAGCATTAACAGCAGTGCAAAAGGCTCTAAGGGGGTTAAAGCTCGACAGGGCTGCTAAAGCACAAAGAGATGGTTGCACATATAGGTGGTTGGTTCCCTAGGAAAGCTTGTGCACACAAGCAGGAGATAAATACTGCTCTAGCTCTAAAAGGAAGCAAAATACGAACAGCAATGTATTTGATAATAGTTTTTATTTACTTTTGCCTACATGTTTGAAGTTAATTAATGTGGTGAGAGTAAGGCCATGTTCACACGGCTTAAAACTGGACGTATTTCAGTCCGTAATTACGTGCGGAGTGGCAAAGTCACGGGCTGAAAAATCCCAGTCATTACAGGTAATTCACATCTATAGAGAACCTGTGGATTACGTCTCCTCTCCCTGCTCGGCGAATACGCCAAGGGGGGAGAATTCATAGAGGACATTGTTGAATTACAGCGGGCGTATTTGCGCTGCAGTGGTTAATGCATGTCTATGGTGCCGGCGAGGTGGCGGCCCGCCCCGGCCACCTCGGCGTAATTGGGGGGTAATTAGTGCAAATACACCGTGGTGAACAAGCCTAACACTCACAAGAACTAAGCTTTAATGAGTATCCAGGAATTGTTGGACAATCAGGGGGCCCTACAGATTGGGGAGTAAATGGATCTCATTGATTGAAGATATAGCAATGCCTTTTGGGGAAAAAAACATTTGCAAATTAACTGTCCTCTAGAAAGAAGAAAATGGTCTCTCTAGTCCCACCAACATGGTTTACATGGTATACAGAATGCTTTGAGGGCTTCAAATTCTGTTTCCATGAAGAACATCTAAGATATCTTTGAGGTATTGCTAACAAATATGGTGACCTGTAGATAAATCATAAAAAATTTGGCTACATGGGGTATCTCTATAGTGCCACCTACAGGTAGCTACCCTGTAAGTCAATGTCTGATCTATAAAAGAGCCTTTGAAAAATGATTGGGATTATTTAAAGGGGTTATCTATCTCAAGTTTCATAGGATGTGAGATGAACTTATTAGGCATATGACAATCGTGTATTCGACTTCTCTGTTGTCAGTTTAGGTTAAATAAATTCCTTCTCTGAATGTCTGGAGAGAAGCCTTTTGAGCTAAAGTAAACAGAGTCATTACTGTCTTTTTGTGTGAAAGATAAGATAAACACAAGCTCTCATGGGCCTGCAACCTGTGGTGATGAGTCACTTACTATGCTATAGATGAACAACAGCAGGGGGGGGGGGGAAGGAAGTACAGGTTGGTATAGGGGAACCAGAAGGAGATCACAAGAATCACTTGTAGCTCCTTAAAAAAAAAGAAGAACAAAAGCAATGTATTTAGGATAACGTCCTTCATTTATGCTGTTCCCTACTTTTTGAAAGCTAATCTTTGTAGTGAGACAACCCCTTTAAGATCCTATACCTCATGATGGATCTCCTGAATGAGTACCAGTAACCCCCTAGCAGCATCAAAGTCATTTCACCTAACCAGTACCCTGCTCTATGCTGATAAGCAGCAAGAATCCTAGAACAGCTAACTCCAGATGGTTGTCTGGTTTGACTTAAAGAGGTTTGCGTTACAAGGTTTGATAGTTCTATCTAAGAAACAGGCCCTCCTAAATCACTGTTCTGTATGGTGAAGTGACCTTGCTTGCACGGTCACTCTCCATCCATTTCCTTTTTTTTTTTTTTTAAACGATGATTTTTTATTGAGAAGGAAACATGTCATCCTTTACAAACAATCAATCGCAATATATAAGATAATACTTCAATAGATGTAACCAGTCTACATGCTCCTTGTAATTCACTTAGGCGTGTTCACAGGTTATTCCCGAGGATTTGTGAGCCGTATATTGAGTCAAAATCCGCCGTCGATATTGGGCGGGACGGGGCGGGGGGGGCGCGGGCCGGGCCCTAGACAATGATTGTTTACGGCGCGTCCGCGCCGTAACTAATCGTGCATGTCACTTTTTACCCGCCGCGGATTCGAAGGCGGGGGAGGAGCGACGGACTTCATGTTCTCTATGAGAGAGTGGATACCGTTATGACTACGACGGAATTGGCGCCGACTGAAGCGCAAAATAGCGCGGGTACGGCGCAATGTGCACATAAGCGTGTGAAGAGGGCTTACACTTCTCCTATTTAATTATATTTACATCCTTATAAAAAATAAACCTATATTAACAACCTTAATAAGCCCTCCAACACCAAGCAGACACCTGGAAATGGAAACTTATTGTCACCAAAAAATATTGTGAAACACTTTTCTCTTAAGGATAATATTTCTAATAACGATACCTACCAGTCTGGGAATTCCTCTTGTGTCAAACCTTTCTTAGGTACAACCTTTAGTTTTCCTAGTCATAGGTTCTCTCTACTTAGTCTGCCCAGGATCCAGCCCCAATTTTTCACTGAGGTAGTAATCAGAATGTGCGAAAGTGATCCATCAGCGCCTATTTATCCCGAAAAAGTTTTAACTATAAAACTCTTCCACTTTTTAAAGAACTTTAGCTTAAGAGGCTCTTATTTGTTTCCTGCTCAATCCTATCTATGGTTAGCAATTCTATTGATTTTTCAACAAGGGTCAGCTTAATCCCTTTGTCGGGACACTCTCCTCCAACCAATTTTTAAGGATACACTTCTTAGGACCAGTAATACGTGTGCACCCCCTTTGTTTTATTAAGGAGGAGTCTCCCCGCGTTGTCTTTTGCAAGGATATAATAGAAAATCGGCTTTATAGGATCACCCGCCCCTCCAATTCCACACCTCTCTAATCAGCAAAAAAATTTTCATCCAATATTTTTGCTTGGGCAATGCCTATCATGTAAAAGGTCTCCCTTCTGAGCTTAAATTTGGGACATTATGAGGATCCCAGGGGCTTTTGAAGGGGAGATTAAAGCGTAAGGGGCTTTGTGACCCAAGGGAAGAACATCTCCCTCCGTTTTCTTTTAAAAATAGAACCCCAATTTTCCCCCCCACCCTGCTTGTTTTTTTGCTGGATCTGGGGTCTTCGCTTTTTTCCCCACGAACAAAAACAGGATTCCCTTAAATTTGGTGCTAGCACCGTCACCAATCCCTGAAATCATGGACAAGGAAACCACGGGCATCTGCCCCTTTCGATCATCAAAATGCCCTGGCGTTCTGCTGCCCTTAAATTTTTTTTTTTTAGACTTACATAGGCCATCACTTGCCGAATTGGAAGACTTTTCCCTCCCTGAAACCCTATTTCCTTTTTTTCTTTCCGTCATGAACCATTGTCCTTTCATTGATTAGGCTCCTATTGATGAAATTTTTTTTTCTTCTTTTTTCGAAAAACTTTTTTTTCCCTTCCCGCCCGGGAAATGTGGGGAATTTCCCCGTGGGGCTATTTTGAAAGATGCCCGGCAAAAATGCACAGTTCCTACATTTTTCCTGTGGGAATAGTGTCTCTGAGAACCCCACTGTTTAAAAATGGGGGGAAGATCCCTAAGGGGGTTTTAAGAGCGCAACCCGGTTTTTCCCGGGCTACAGGCGTTTAAAGGGTAAGTTAGAGAAACTATTGCTCTCGTTTTCCATTCATTTCCAAGCACAGCCAGGTGGTTGCATTCAGCTATACTTGGAAATTTCATTGAACTGAATGAAGAAAAACCGCAACCACTTTATGCAGAATGGGAAGTTTCTGGCGTCAGAAGTGGGACCAGCATCTATCTGACTTTGATGACATATCCTATCGCTATTGTTAGAATATTGGTGGATTCAAAACAATAACTAGCAACACAATAAGTTCACCAGCAGTCACAAGAAGAAGCAATACAAAGCCTATCAATAAAATGACTCGCTGCTAGATGATTCGGCAAATAGACAGCTGGCGGATCAAGAAACAGAGAGGTAATAACACTAATTTTCCCAATACTATTTCTTAAAAGCTTGCCCTATGACTACCCCTAACACTAGAACCTCTATGCCTGACGTCACCCTAGCACCTTTACATCAAATTTCTCTAAGCAAAGACTACCACAAAAAAAAGTGGAAAAAAAAGAGCAAACCTGGGCGGGCCCCAAACAAAAAACAGAAGACACCAATCTATACAGTGAAGGAAATAATTATTGACCCTTTTTGTATTGTGTAAGTTTTCCCATCCCCAAAACATGAAGAGTCTGAAATTTTAAGGTGGGTTAAAATAAATAATAAAAAAAATCCAGAAAATCACTTTGTATAAATTAAAAGATTATTTTGCATTTTTTGAGTAAAACTAATATTTGCCCCCTTGGGGCAAAAAAGATTAATATGGAAAAACCCTTGTTGAAAGCACAGCAGCAGACGTTTTTTTTGTTGATGATGATGTTTTGCGCAAATGTCAGTAGGTAAGAGCTCAATTTTTTTTCTCTCTGACCCCCCTTCTCCCAATCACCATAAACATCCGAATCTTTAAAGGTTTGGTGGGATCAAAATAAAATTTATCATGTGATTTTCGGATTTTATTTTGGATTCTATCAATTTAAAATAACCCCACCCTTAAATTATAAACTGTTCATGTCTTTGCCCGTGAGCAAATTACACAATCAGCGGGGATCAAATAATTTATTTCTTCACTGTAAGTTTTTTTAAAAGTTTACAAAGCCCAAAACTAGATCAAAAAAGAGAACAAGAACCAAGACCTTCAGTTTACACAACTGACTGAAACTAGACAGAACAATTAACCACAGTAGAACTATACTCTGCACAGAGTGTCCTATCCAGTTTAGCTTTATAGACCCCTAATGGCTCGGGGTGAGAAACCCCAGTTCACCCGATAAACAAAACCCCAAAGAAATTTGCCTGCAAACACTCCAAAAAAATACAGAAAACAAGGCAGACAACACAGTTTCCCCTGCGGGCCTAATAACAGGAAGAATGAAAAGTTGGGAAAAATTTCCTGCCACGGGTAACAGACACCATCAATGTTAGTGAGGGAAAACCTCTTTAAGTCATTTTTTCCCAGACCTTTTTTTATGTGTCCGACTTGATTTGCGGGGTAGCATTTTTGGGTTTCATTACGGACAAACCCTGGGGTTCAATTTAATTTTTGATGACAAATGATAGTCTATGATGTATCTACAAGTCCGCATATGTCTTATGGGCCCTTTAAAGGGGGAAGTGAACAAAATGACATTGTTTAACCACTTTTTTATGTTAAACATTTTTTTTTAAAGAATTTTTGGTTATTATTTTTTAAATTTTCCATATCACTTTCAAATTTTTTTTTTTATAATTCTTAACCCCTGCAGTTTTCACTTTGGCCACTGGGTAATAAAGTTGACCTTCCTGTTTTAAGAAAGTTCTATTTGCTGCTCTTTAAAACAGCAAAAAAGAGGGTCAAACTGAAAAGGAGCACAGTGTGATTAGATAACACGGGGCCCCCCAGTCAAAAGAGGAGATATCACAGTTCACCCTTTCACCCCTGCACACTGATTTCTTCCCAGATCACAGAGCATGACTAAAAACCTCCACAGAAGCAGGGGACTGAGTCAGTCTTATGTCTCCTAGTACAGAAGCTACTAAAAGCATCTCTTGACTGCTGTTAAAGCATGCAAACAAGGCCAGGGCCAAACTGAAAACTGCAAACGTAAGAATTATTAAAAAAATATTGAAAGTATACAAAAATTTTTAAAAAAAATTTCCTAAAAAATGTTTTTCCTAAAAAGGACTTAAACAATGACTAATTTTTTGATCACTTCCCTTTAACAATACCCTTGAGATTCTTAATTCCCCCCCGAAACAAAACTACTCCCCCATAGTTCTGCTTTTCCTGTAAATCATGCTTACTGAAAACCCAAAGCGCTCCCCCTTAAAGGGTTTTAAATTTTCCCCTAATGGGGTATTTCTATTCATATTGAGACACCTTGTCACAGCAGGTTGCCTATCTGTATGTTTTCAAGCAAACATTCAATGAGATATTTTATTTTAATGATTACTTTTGCACTTACTGTTACATTAGCTATGCTTTTAATTATCATGTTAAATGAAGGTCTAACATCTTCCTGTGAAGCTTCCTTTTTTGGTGTTTTTATAAATGACTTTGAAGGCTTATATGGGTCCATATAAGAGTTTTAAAAAGGAATATTCGCATTCTGTGGTCCTTAGAATTCAATTGTTTTCCTACCATAGACTTTGATGGCATATCGGTAGGATCAAAGTCTGACAGGTGCAGTTTGCAAGCTTGCGTATTGGGGCCCCTATACCAAATAATACCTCATATTTAACATTTTTCCAGTATGTCATATTCTTTATCTGCCCAACAGTGCTGGGGAGCGGAGGGCGCCTGTACTTTGTGTTAGACACCCAGAAAGTGCTGGGCAGCCCGCCTAATCTAATAGTATGGGCGTCACTAATAGGTTATAAGCCAGCATGGTGCACCACACGTACCTGTAATTTAATGGCACCCTTCTGTATCGCCCTTATTTATATGCAATTGTAGTACCATTAACCACCCCCCTCATGCATGGAGG
This sequence comes from Phyllomedusa bahiana, assembly GCA_025379985.1. NCBI lineage: Eukaryota > Metazoa > Chordata > Amphibia > Anura > Hylidae > Phyllomedusa > Phyllomedusa bahiana. Next base: position 107,380 of record JAODAL010002999.1, read on the forward strand.
GTATGTGAGTGGTTGTTCTATTGGTATTTTTCCATTTGTGCATTCTCCCCATGCATTACACTGTGGCTTTTCTGCATGCTGGTGTGAACAGGTGTCAAGTTGGTGTGCAGTTTTTTATCATCTAAATGTTCCCCTAGCAGTGGGATGTGTGAGTTTTTGCTCTGCAATTAGCTGCACCTGTCAATTTTTCCCAATTAGCAGAAAGGCCAGAGTTGCCAGCTTCTGGGTTCAGATTAGTCCAGCAATTTAGCTGTGAACATGACCCCAAAAATTGTGGTGTTTTTTGAGTAAGTAATGTCCCATTTTTTTGTATGTTTTTTCTGTGAACTCGTATACCACCAGGAAATAAAGCAAATGTAGTCCACATAGGGCTATGTTGGCTCTATGGAGCCGCCATGGATACAAGAGGTGTCCATGAGGGAACCTTTTTCATGGTGCCCTGACACATACCTTGAACGTAGTTAATAACATTGTGTGAACCCAGTCTTAATTTCAGATGAACCTATCTTTAAGTTTTTTGACATGTGAGGGAAACCATAGTGCTCGAAGGAAATCCACGCAAACACGGGAAAACATACAGACGCCTTGCAGATGTTGAGCAAAGACCTACGTTTGTTAGTTCTTGGCTATAGGTAATGAACAGGGGCGTAGCTATAGGGGGTGCAGAGGTAGCAGTCGCTACCGCGCCCTGCAGTCTGAGGGGGCACAAAAGCCCTTCTGCCGCATAAGGAGATACCAGCATTGTAAGCGGCACGTGGTAGCCTGGGGGGGCCCATTTCACTTTTTGCACTAGGGCTTTGGAGCTTCAAGTTACGCCTCTGGTAATGGAGAAGCATTACAGGAAGAGTTGTCACAGGCACCAATAAACTTTTTTGCAGCCACATTTTGCTCAAAAAAAAGCCTGTGCTTTTTGAATGATATTAATGAGGGAATTTATGGTAATCTCACTGTCTTCTTAACAATTAACGTCCAGATACTAATCTTTTAGGTAAATTTGTGGCCCAAACGCTTCTCGTCTTCCACCAGGAGAATCTATTCAGCTTTAATCAGGTGCAACCCTATAATCTTAGGTTTCTGAGGGGACGATACAGACCATAAACGCTCTCGGCATGAGGATGTTTTCTTTCTATCTCCCCTTCACAGCTCTTATTAACCTTCGTGATCTGCTGAGGATTTGCAGAGATTTCTGCCGTTTCTGTGACCAACTCGAGGACTGAAGTTTTGAATCTTTTTCTTACACTATCAAATTACTAAAATTAAATTTCAATATCCGGTCATAAGTCAGAGCGCAGAATTATCCAGCTAATTAACCTTCGCCTCCCAATATTCAATCCCCTAATGCGCTAGAGTTAGGATTACAGGAGCTGTCAGTCCAAGGTACTCTTTGAGTGCCCTAGCGGGGTAAGTAAAACATGTGGTTACATACAAGCAATGTATGTGTCCTGGCTGAATAGAAGTATTACATATTGCTTCGACCTGACATCTTCTCTCTGATATGACTGGCACAAAGATGGAAGCACTTTAGCTGGGACTGTGAAGGAGCAATGTGGATTGCTGTTATGACGGTCCAGTGGTGGCCACCGTTTTAGGGCTGACTATATAAACAGGGCCGTTTCTAGGCTAAATTGCACTCTCCCCATTAACATGTTACACCTCGCTGCAACATATCACATCACTACTAAACAGTCTCTGATCACCCCCTTTACTCTCACATTTTCCCTTTCCTTAGTGAAGCTACTAAGTAATGGTCATAAATTTACCAAATAACACCGCCACACAGAAACAGAATCCCAAGACTAATATTATCAAAATCTCCACAAAGACCAAATACTGCCACACCATGAGCACAACGTGGCTGACTTATACCGCCACATCATTATGACATATCACCACCACATAGTGGCTGAATAATACCGACACAACATTATGACATATCACCATCACATAGTGGCTGAATAATGCCACCACGCCATGACCACATATCCCCAACACATAGTGGCTGAATAATACTGACACAATATTATGACATATCAGCATCACATAGTGGCTGAATAATACCGACACAATATTATGACATATCAGCATCACATAGTGGCTGAATAATGCCGCCACGCCATGACCACATATCCCCAACACATAGTGGCTGAATAATACCGACACAACATTATGACATATCACCACCACATAGTGCCTTAATAATACCATCACATCATGATGACATATCACCATCACATAGTGGCTGACTAATACCGACACAACATTATGACATATCACCACCACAAAGTGGCTGACTAATACCGCCACGCCATGACCACATATCCCCAGCACATAGTGCCTTAACAATACCGTCACATCATGATGACATATCACCACCACATAGTGGCTGAATAATGCCGCCACGTCATGACCACATATCCCTAACACATAGAGCGACATGTATGATTTTTGGCGCCCAGGCGCCATTCTTGTTGCTCGCATTAGTAGCATAGAATGCGCCTGAATCTATGAACCTGTTCTACTGCGGGACATAGATTTAGCGCTTTTTAGATACTAAGCGACACTTCTGGCTCAGGTAAAACACTTTTAAAGTTCTCTACATGTTCCCGCAGTAATGTGCCTGGATTTGCCATACTGAAGTCATAACTGACTGGCACTGTAATGTGGTAAGTTCTATGATGTGGACATTGTGGCTTATCCTGTAATAGGTCATTGTGACTAGAACTTTACTAGATGGGCAACTGTGGCAGGTGCTATGATTGGATGCTGTGACTAGCACTGTGATGGAGGCAATGTGGCCAGCACTGTGATGGTTGTACTATGTCTGCAGCTATGATTGTGCACTGTGATAGGGGCAATGTGGCTAGCACCGTGATGGTGGTACTGTGTCTGTTACTATGACTGGAAACTGTGACTAGCATTGCGATGGTGGTACTATGGCTACCATGGGTCACTGTAACAGGTGCCATGATTGGACACTGTGACTAGCACTGTGATGGAGGCAATGTGGCCAGCACTGTGATGGCGGTTCTATGTCTGGGGCTATGATTGGACACTGTGACTAGCAATGTGATAGAAGCAATGTGGCTTGGACTGTGATGGTTGTACTATGTATGTGGCTATGATTGGGCACTGTGATGGAAGCACTGTGATTGTGGTTCTGTTTGGGGCTATGATTGAACGCTGTGACTAGCACTATGATGGAGTCAATATGGTTAGCGCTGTGATGGTGGTACTATGCCTGAGACTATGATTGGACACTATGATGGAAGCCATGTGGCTAGCACTGTGATGGTGGTACTATGATTGGACACTGTAACTAGCACTGTGATGGAAGCAAGGTGGCTAGCACTATGATGGTGGTACTATGGTTGGGGATATGATTGGACACTGTGGCAGGGGCTATGATTAGACACTGTAACTAGCACTGTGATGGGGGCAATGTGACTAGCACTGTGATGGAGACAATGTGGTTAGCGCTGTGATGGAGACAATGTGGTTAGCGCTGTGATGGAGACAATGTGGTTAGCACTGTGATGGGGGCAATGTGGTTAGTGCTGTGGTGGAGGCAATGTGGTTAACACTGTGATGGAGACAATGTGGTTAGCGCTGTGGTGGAGACAATGTGGTTAACACTGTGATGGAGACAATGTGGTTAGCGCTGTGATGGGGGCAATGTGGTTAGCGCTGTGATGGGGGCAATGTGGTTAGCGCTGTGATGGGGCAATGTGGTTAGCCTGTGATGGGGGCAATGTGGTTAGCGATGTGATGGGGGGCAATGTGGTTAGCACTGTGATGGAGGCAATGTGGTTAGCTCTGTCGTGGAGACAATGTGGTTAGCGCTGTGATGGAGACAATGTGGTTAGCGCTGTGGTGGAGACAATGTGGTTAGCGCTGTGATGGAGACAATGTGGTTAGCGCTGTGGTGGAGACAATGTGGTTAGCGCTGTGATGGGGGCAATGTGGTTAGCGCTGTGATGCGGGCAATGTGGTTAGCGCTGTGATGGAGGCAACGTGGTTAGCACTGTGATGGAGGCAATGTGGTTAGCGCTGTGATGGGGGCAATGTGGTTAGCACTGTGATGGAGGCAATGTGGTTAGCGCTGTGATGGGGGCAATGTGGTTAGCGCTGTGATGGAGACAATGTGGTTAGCACTGTGATGGAGGCAACGTGGTTAGCTCTGTGGTGGGGGCAATGTGGTTAGCACTGTGATGGAGACAATGTGGTTAGCGCTGTGATGGGGGCAATGTGACTAGCACTGTGATGGAGACAATGTGGTTAGCACTGTGATGGGGGCAATGTGACTAGCACTGTGGTGGAGACAATGTGGTTAGCGCTGTGATGGAGGCAATGTGGTTAGCGCTGTGATGGGGGCAATGTGGTTAGCACTGTGATGGGGGCAATGTGGGTAGAACTGTGATGGAGACAATGTGGTTAGCGCTGTGGTGGAGGCAATGTGGTTAGCACTGTAATGGGGACAATGTGGTTAGCACTGTGGTGGAGACAATGTGGTTAGCACTGTGATGGGGGCAATGTGGTTAGCACTGTGATGGAGGCAATGTGGTTAGCGCTGTGATGGAGACAATGTGGTTAGCACTGTGATGGGGGCAATGTGGTTAGCGCTGTGATGGGCAATGTGGTTAGTGCTGTGATGGAGACCATGTGGTTAGCGCTGTGATGGAGACAATGTGGTTAGCACTGTGATGGGGGCAATGTGGTTAGTGCTGTGATGGAGACAATGTGGTTAGCGCTGTGATGGGGGCAATGTGACTAGCACTGTGATGGAGACAATGTGGTTAGCGCTGTGGTGGAGACAATGTGGCTTGCACTGTGATCGGGGTTCTTTGTTTGGGGCTATGATGGGGCACTGTGGTTAGCACAGTTATAGAGATCATGCAGTGGTCAGTTTTGTAAGGCACTGCCAATGTGTCAGCATGGCTGGATCCGTAATAACACTAAGAACAATATAAACACCTTGCATGAAATGGACATCACCGAGAGATTATTTGCTGCAAAAATGGAAATTCTGACCACAGCAACCACCTGGCCTGTGTAACATTATGCAGACTTAATTGAAAACAGAAACACTGAAGTAAATGAAAGACGTTGAATGTTCAGATATTCGCAAAAACAAGTCTAGACCTCCGCCCTCCCCGACGTGAGCCCCTCCGGTAACACGGGGCTCTTGTACTCTCAGGCCGTGCTTTTTATTCTACAAAGTGCTGTGTGAAGTCATCGTCTTCGTTAAATGGTGGTTTCCATTTCAAGAGCCACCAGAGCTCGCCGTAGCCGGTAACTACCGCTCATTTTCTCAGTGTGCACCTTAGATTACAAAGTGTAGGATCTCTGGATGCTTGGAAGCTCAGAAAGTTACAGAGTTTTTAACAAAGTCATTTTTAGAAGAAGTGAAGGTCTTTTGTTTGCGTAACTTCTGCACAGTCCTGTGCGGCACCAGATGGAGATCTATATGTTATACTGCATATTATTTTTGCACTACATGGCAGTACTATATTAAAGGGGTTCTCTCACTACGTTGATGCATCTTACTGGCTTCTACTGGGCTGCAGTAGAGGCCAGGTCTGTAGCTATAGCAACCAGCGCTGGCAGCCTATCAGGAGTGATCAAACAGGTCTGTAGCTATAGCGACCAGTGCAGACAGCCTATAGCAGGCATCCTCAAACTGCAGCCCTCCAGCTGTTGGGAAACTACAACTCCCATCATGCATTTATATAATCTATATAAATATAGTGGGAATGATGGGAGCTATAGTTTCCTCAACAGCTTGAGGGCCGCAGTTTGAGGATGCCTGGGCTATAGGGATAGATCATACAGGTCTGTAGCTATCGCAACCGGAGGAGCTGATGCAGCCCATACAAGAAGGGATGTCTAGAAATAGGCAGGACACTGTTAATGGACATATATTGCAAAGTGACTTGTTTTTGAAAGATTCTTAACATAAAAATCAATCCTTGTAGTGAGACAACCCCTTTAAATGTATTCTCTCAAAATGCTCATCAATTGATTGGGTGCCTAATAAAATAGAAAAAAAACCCTCACCTTTCAAATCCGCTCCTTCCACTGCCGCTGCCTGTTCTCCTGCACCCGCTGATCCCCCGCTGACCATTGCTCACAGTGCAGCCACTTGCAGGTCTCAGCGGCCACGTGCCGGATATCCGGGAACAGACCGCTGATGCCTATATATAGCTGCAGGGTCATAGGAACAATGAACAGGACGGCAACGACCTGAAGCGGGGGTGGCGCTAGAACGAGACAGTTTTAAAGGTGAGGTTCTTTTTTGTACTTTATCCCAAATCACGAGCATTGTTGAAAATTGGAACACCCCTTGAACAAAGTATAGTATCACTTTAGCACTGTATGGGGATATTACAATTGTCAATAGTGTATGGACATTAGATGATGATATATTGTGAGTACTGTGTATTAGAGACACTATATAGTAGTACTGTTGAGCACCATTACGTGGCACAGTATAGAAGTATGTGGCACTGTATGGTGGTGTTCTATTATGTATATTCTCACACAGGGCTCTACTTTGCCTTTTGGGCAGTGGCCCTATTTTCTCGACCCAGCTTCTACACGTCGGGCCTTATGTATGAGAACTGTCTTTGCTGCCATTAGCAACCAGATTGCAGTTTCCATTTTATATAGCGCTCTGAAAAAAAAAAAAAGCCTGGGCTCTGATCGGTTGCTATGGCCAATAAAGACAGTCTTACTGCCGGACCATTTTCATACATAAGGCCCGTGATCCATAGGATCTGTGCTTCCCATTTGGTGAACTATCAGAATTTGTCTAATTTTCTAATAAATATTGTAAGTACAACCCTCACATTTTTGTAATTGGCAAGTTGGCTTATACCGTTCGATTAAAAAGTATACTAAGTATATTTTTTTTTTGTAAAAACATTATGCTGAGAAGCAATAGATCAATGTATGGTAAGGATGTGCGGTCTATGTATCTCTTTTACACACATTTTTGTAAATATTGTTTTATATCTTTTTTAATGGGACAACACTCAGGATATGACACTTTGATGCAATGTAAAGTAATCAGTGTACAGCTTGTATAACAGTGTAAATTTGGTGCCCTCAAAATAACTCAACACAGACATCAATGTCTAACCACTGGCAACAAAAGTGAGTACACCACTAAGTGGCAATGGATAAATCGTGCCCAAAGTGTCAATATTTTGTGTGGCCTCCATTATTTTCCAGCATTGCTTAACTCTCTTGGGCCTGGAGGTCACTAGAGCTTCACAGGTTGCAGCCACTGGAATCCTCTTCCCTCCTCCATGACAACATCACAAAGATGGTGGATGTTAGAGACCTTGTGCTCCTCCACCTTCTGTTTGAGGAGGCCCCACAGATGCTCCATAGGGTTTAGGTCTGGAGACGCTTGGCCGGTCCAGCACCTTTACCCTCATTTACTTTAGCAAGACAGTGGTCATCTTGGAGGTGTGTTTTGGGTCGTTATCATGTTGGAGTACTGCCCTACAGCCCAGAAGGGAAGGAGTCATGCTTTGCTTCAGGATGTCACAGTACATGTTGGCATTCATGGTTCCTTTAATGAACTGTAGCTCCCCAGAGCTGGCAGCACTCATGAAGCCCCAAACCATGACACTCCCACCACCATGATTGACTGCAAGACATACTTGTCTTTGTACTCCTCACCTGGTTTCCGCTACACACGCTTGACACTATATGAACTAAATTAAGTTTTTCTAAGGACATGGATTACTGGAACCATGTCCTTAGTTTGCTTGTCTTCAGCAAACTGTGGGCTTTCTTGTGCATTATTTTTATAAGAGGCTCCTTCTGGGACGACAGCTATGCAGACCAACTTGATGCAGTGTGCAGCTTATGGTCTGAACACTGACAGGCGGACCCTCCACCCCAGTAACCTCTGCAGCAATGTTGGCAAGCACTCATCTCTGGATATGATGTTGAGCACGTGCACTCTACTGCTTTGGTCGACCATGGTAAGGCCTGTTCTGAGTGGAACCTGTCTTATTAAACTGCTGTATGGTCTTGGCCACTGTGCTGCAGCTCAGTTTCAGGTTGTTGCCACTTTTCTTATAGCCTAAGCCCATCTTTATGTAGGGCAACAATTCTTTTTTCAGCTCCTTAGACAGCTCTTTGCCATGAGGTGTCATGTTGAACTTCCAGTGACCAGTATGAGAGACTGTGAGAGCGATAACACCAAATGTAACACACCAGATCCCCATTAACACCTAAGCTATGTAAAACTAACAAGTCACATGACACTATGGAGAAAAAAGGGCAATTTTAGCACAATTTCTCCATTTTCACTTAGGGGTGTACTTACTTTTGTTGCCAGTGGTTCAGACATTGATGACTGTGTTGAGTTATTTTGAGGGCACCAAATTCACACTGTTATACAAGTTGTGCACTGACTACTTTACATTGTATCAAAAAGTGTCAGATCTTCAGTCTTATTATTTGAAAAGATATAATAAAATATTTACAAAAATGTGAGGGGTGTACTTACTTTTGTGGGATACTGTATGTGTTTCCTGACTTTATGTCTGACAACCAAAAATGAACAACTTGTTCCTAATGACAATTTTAATTAAAAATGGAAACATGGAAAAAGTGGTTGCTGACTTTTCCAGAGACTTCTAACTTTGCTACAATTTTTAAGAACTTTCCATTATTTTGTACAGATTCAGCTCAGTTTGAAAATTACCCCCATTCCCTTCAAGCTTCCCAAAAGCCATTATTCAGGCTGTGTCGGTGAAGCAAAAAGCATCACACAGTGAACTCACAGCCGGGGACAGCCTTGTAAAATTATGACTTTAATAGCTTTCAGCTCCTGTCTGTTCTTTTGGGGTTTATTTAAGATATAGTCTTCCTGATATCGCAGCACAAAGTTTCCTTTTACTTTGGAGGAGGGTTTATAATTAATTACATTATGCCTTGTATCCGGTTTATTAAATTTGTAACCAAGCAGCAATAAATAATAATAAAATATAGTAATAATACAAAAATATTAGAGAGATAATATCACAAAGATTTATAAATAGATAGGTATGAAATAAATATACAAACAAATCAGATATAAATACATTTAGTCTACTGTGTAAATAATAAAATGCAATAATACAGAGTCTAAAATATGATGTAAAAGAATTTCAGGTAATTTGCAGAGCTGATGTGCATGGTGGTATTATGGATCTGTCTTAAACAGATCATTAGTAACATTCCCATAGGCTCCTCTGGGCCTACAATGTACCTCAAGGTGTCATAAACTCTAGGGCGTTCATACTGTACCTCCATGTCTCATAAAATCCATTTGGTCAATACCTCTTTCTGACAAACTCCTATAGGGGATACTATACCTCTGTGGGAGACTTGTTTGTCCTCATACTGTATCTCCAATTATCATAGACACCTGTGGGCTTCTTCTGAACCTCCATGTGTCATAGACTCTAGTAGGCCTATAGTGTACCTCCATGTTTCATAGACTCTAGTAGGCGCCTAATAGTTGGTACCTCCATGTGTCATAGACTCTAGTAGGCCTATAGTGTACCTCCATGTTTCATAGACTCTAGTAGGCCTATAGTGTAACCCTTCCATGTTATTTTCATAGACTCGTACCTAGGGCTCTTAGACTATACCTCCATGTTTCATAGACTCTAGTAGGCCTATAGTGTACCTCCATGTTTCATAGACTCTAGTAGGCCTATAGTGTACCTCCATGTTTCATAGACTCTAGTAGGCCTATAGTGTACCTCCATGTTTCATAGACTCCTATGGGCTTAGACTATACCTCCATGATTCATAGACTCTAGTAGGCCTATACTGTACCTCCATGTGTCATAGACTCCTATGGGCTTAGACTGTACCTCCACGTATCATAGACTCTTTTAGGTTCATACTCAACCTTGATGTGTCATAGACTCTAGTAGCCCCTGCTGAGCCTCCATGTGGAATAGAATGCTTTGGGCCCATGTTGCACCTTTATGTGCCTCCAATTTTATACATAAACTCTGAGGGTGACATGTCCCAACTCGCCAATGCCAGTTTTTTGGTCTATTTTGCGCCAAAACCGCTTTTGACGCCATATTCTTGTTGTAAACTAGGCG